>NC_069490.1:15540512-15565512 GCF_026875155.1 Cherax quadricarinatus | reverse complement strand
GCGACTAGTGAAGAGGCAGGGCCAGGAGCTATGAATCGACCCCTGCAACCACAAATAGATGAGTACACACACACACACACACACACACAACTGTTTGAAAGCAATACTCCGCTCATACATCATTCCACAGTAACATAACCCGGCCTCACACGTTCCACACATCTCCAGTTCAGACATTTGCCTACAAGTTTCCCTTACCATTTCCCATCATATTATCAACCTCTTCCCTAGAAACCAGGTCCCAGTGACACCTACAGCCTTTCAACCAGACTTAGGTATCACCAGTGTCATCTGGCATGTCTTAATCTTGGAGTATGAATGACTAAACGTGAAACCTGAAACCTATCCACTGGCTATCTTATCTCACTGTATGAGTGACGGTGTGTGTGGTAGAGAGAGAGAGAGTGAGTTAGTTCCAGGTGAGATAAGCTTCACGTCTCCCAGCTTTATGTATCTTCCGCGAATATTTAGGCAGACTCTCAGTGACATGTATGACGGCAAGTGACAGGCGGATAACAGATGCGGGTGTTGGTTTGCGCACAGGTGTTGCACACTTAATTACTGCCACAACACCTGTGGGCTGAATGACAAGGAGTGTTGCAGACAGCCATGACAATAACGACACAAGCTGCAGATTAAGTACTGACCGTGACCACGTCCACGTCCGTGTAGAGCTTAGAGATTACTATGTTTTGCATTTTTCCTAAGCTATTTTATACAGAATTAATGTAACAGATAGACAGTATGTCCAACTTTGTCAACCTTAAAAATCTGCGCATATATATATATATATATATATATATATATATATATATATATATATATATATATATATATATATATATATCGTGCCGAATATGTAAAACTTGCGATCTTGGCTTAAATAGCGATGCTCATCTTGCCGAATAAGACAAGCGAAAATTTGTGTATGCAATAATTTCACAAAAATCATTCGGAACCTAACGAAAAAAATTTATTTCCCTGTGTTCGTTTAGTATTACATTATTGTAAACGTATCTAAAATATATTTAGTTGGATTAGGGTAAAATAAATTGCGCTTGTTATAAGGTTAGGTAAGTTTTCTAAGATTCTTTTGGTGCAAAATTATAAATTTTTACATTAACATGTGTGCTGGGACCATTGTTATGGAATGTCTACTTAAATGACCTTCTTTATCTAATCCCAGAATCCTATGCATATGCAGACGACTGTACACTGACATTCACTTATCCAAGAGAAGAAATGCCAGCTGCTCTAAGCTACATCAATCACCAGCTGAGAGCTATATCAGCTTGGGGAAACAGATGGCAAGTAACATTTGCACCTGAGAAAACGCTGATAATGCCGGTGCAGTAGTAAGCATGAATGGGAGGGTGTTGATACCTGGGAAAGAAGGTAATATCCTTGGGGTGATATTTGATTCCAAAATGACTATGAAGAACCACGTTGTAAATCTTGCAAACAAGGTAGCCAGGAAGCTTACAGCACTTCGCCGTATCTCGCATCTGCTTGGCAGTAGGGGTTGCAAGATTCTGTATGAGGCACAAGTATGCTCACACCTTGAGTATGCTCCACTTTCTTGGTTTGCCTGCCCCCCTCCCCCCTCTCATCTGCGACTGCTTGACAGAGTAGAGAACAGAGCAAGACGTCTCATCTCTTGCCTGGACTTATCCTAGATAGATCTGTCATTTTAGCAGAGCCTTCAATACAGGAGGGATGTGGGTGGCTTTACTGTTATATACAAGGCCAATATTGTCAAAGTACCACATTTGGATCCACTTCGAGAACAGCGAGAAGCAAGTTTCTATACCATAAGACGGGCAGAAAGCAGCAACTTCACTCTGGCTGTACCTTTCTCCTGAACATCACTCCATCTGAGATCATTTATCCCCAGGATGACTCGAGTCTGGAACACATTCGTTACAGCATTATGATGCCAACGAGATATAGTCAGCTGATCAAATGAAAATGCTGGCCCACAGATGGCTCCAACTTCATCCTGTTCCCTACTTGTATGTTTCATAACAATAAAAATGCTTTCAAATGAGCTTATGTAGGTAATAGCTCTTAGCTTGTCAATAAAGTTAGGGATCCTTAACCTAACCTTGTCAAACCTTGTGTAAAGAGAGAGAGAGAGAGAGAGAGAGAGGAGAGAGAGAGAGAGAGAGAGAGAGAGAGAGAGAGAGAGAGAGAGAGGGAAAGGGGGGGGGACATCTTGCATGGAGCCTTCAATGCCCTCTACAAATAAAGGCACCTCCCCCCTCACCCTCTACAAGTGCCTACCTTCTTCCCCTATCTACAGGTACCTACCTATCTCCCCTTCGACAGATACAGGCCCCCTGCCCCAGCAGATACAGGCATTTTCCACTCCCCTTACAGATACAGGCATTTCCCACTCCCCCCGCCGCTACAGGCATTTACCCCTTCCCCCGCAGATACAGGCATTTCCCCCTCCCCCCCGCAGATACAGGCACTTCCCCCTCCCCCCGGCAGATACAGGTATTTCCCCCTCCCCCCCCCGCTACACACGCATACCCACCAAAATTGAATTATCACAATTTAATTTACAGTTAAGGCAGACTTGGTAATTGCCACGTTTGATTTCCCTGTCGGGCCGGTAACTGTGAGCGATGGTCCAGTCAGGAGTGAGGGAGACACTGAGGCAGGGAGGGATATGGGGAGTGAGGGGGGGAGAGGTATGGGAGGGACGGAAGGAGAAAGATGGGGAGTAAGGGAGAGTAGGGAAGAGGAGAAAGCTAGGAGGGAGATACGGCTTCTTAGAGATAAGAACAAGAGGCTTCGAGGAAGCTAGGAGACAGAGTTTCCTGCAGATGGGAACCAGAGGTTTCAAGGAAACTAGGAATGAGACATATGGCTTCTTGCAGATAAGAACCAGAGGCTTCAAGGAAGCTAGGAATGAAACATATGACTTCTTGGAGATAAGAAGAGGCTTCAAGGAAGAAAGCAAGGAAGGAGATATGGCTTCTCGGTGATAAGAACCAAAGGTTTCATCCCTGGAACAAAGAAGATACCAGCTGCAGCGAATGGAAAACGGTCAGGAAAGGATTGAAGCTGGTGATGAAGGAGGCTGAAGAGGCAGCTGTTGAGAATACCAATTCCTTTAGTGTGTTGCCAAATAAATTTGGTTCAGTCATCGAGGATACAATGTAAGCCAACAGTGAAAGTAACTTCTTCAAGCTAGACAATCCCAAATTAAATATATGGAAATTTATTTTTCTTTCAATGATAGGAAAAGGAGGTAGAAAATGTGATATTTTGAGGTCAGGATGGCTAATGAACAAGTTTTTTCTAAAAGAGAGGTAGAAAGTGTATTTTTTGAGGCTGGATTGGTTAATAAACCAATTTTTGGTAACAAGGATTGGAAAAAGAGGCAGAGTGTATTTTCCCAGGGCTGTGGTGGAAAATATAGTTAACAGATGAAGATGGGGAAAGATGATGACTGGTAATTGGAGCAACGCTACGATATGCTTCAGCTCAGGAGGAAATGTCTGGAAGCACAGGAACACCTGCGTTACTTTTGTACCCTGTATGAAACCTACTGATTACAAAGCCTAGCACACCAGCAGACTTTTCAGACTTTAAAGGAACTGAATTTGAGTCTCCAGCGTGTCGGGGACCAGTGTTTAACACACAAGACGAAACAATGATAAAAGCAAGTAATAACAAAGAAAAAAAAAATGGCGTTCTGGTCAAACTGTGTAAACGCAAATCTCCATCAGTCCATTCCAATGCTGCAAGAACTAGTTAAAACAAACGAAATTGTCTTGGATGAGCATATGAAAAGCCTCATTACTGAACATCTTAAGCAACTGAGCCAGCAAATATGAAGATAGTTCTTCCCGTCTCCCCACATCCCAGAAATCCCTCTCACACCTGGATATGCAATGCATTTGAAGTTTCTTCCCCTGTCCCACACCTGTCGTTTCACGAACAGGAGCAACTAATGGAGTTACTGTCTGATGGGAGGGGGGGGGGCACTGCAAATACAATTCAGATAAAAATCATTTGTGAATTTGTGGGCACAAGTCATAGAAGGTGGCTAGAGTTACCCAAGAAAACCTTGAGGGCACTAATAGTCTTTGTCACGAGGTACCTATGCGAGGCCGGTGATTGGGGGGGGGAGGGTGAAGACTCATAATTTGGAAGGGGGGTATATGGCCTAAAAATCTTGTAAACCACTGATCTAGGCCAATCAGGGACTGATCATCTCCCAATTACCTCACTTCTAACGCCACTAGTGTAATAATGACCGGTATTCCATTGAAGACGCCTGCTGCACGGGCGAAAAGTCTCTCCCATAAAGATACCCAGCTGAAATAACAAGACAGCCACAGGGAAGGTGGAACAAGACAGCCACAGGGAAGGTGGAACAAGATAACCACAGAGAAGGTGGAACAAGACAACCACAGGGAAGGTGGAACAAGACAACCACAGGGAAGGTGGAACAAGACAACCACACGTAAGGTGGAACAAGACAACCACAGAGGTGGAACAAGACAACCACAGGGAAGGTGGCACAAGACAATCACAGGGAAGGTGGAACAAGACAACCACAGGGAAGGTGGAACAAGACAGCCACAGGGAAGGTGGAACAAGACAACCACAGGGAAGGTGGAACAAGACAACCACAGGGAAGGTGGAACAAGACAACCACAGACTGTGGAACAAGACAACCGCAGGGAAGGTGGAACAAGACAACCTCAGGGAAGGTGGAACAAGACAACCACAGGGAAGGTGGAACAAGACAACCACAGGGAAGGTGGAACAAGACAACCACAGGGAAGGTGGAACAAGACAACCTCAGGGAAGGTGGAACAAAACCACAGGGACGGTGGAACAAGACAACCACAGGGACGGTGGAACAAGACAACCACTGGGAAGGTGGAACAAAGCCACAGGGAAGGTGGAACAAGACAACAACAGGGAAGGTGGAACAAGACAACCACAGGGAAGGTGGAACAAGACAACCACAGGGAAGGTGGAACAAGACAACCAGAGAGAAGGAAGGTGGAACAAGACAACCACAGGGAAGGTGGAACAAGACAACCACAGAGACTGGAACAAGACAACCGCAGGGAAGGTGGAACAAGACAACCTCAGGGAAGGTGGAACAAGACAACCACAGAGGTGGAACAAGACAACCACAGGGAAGGTGGAACAAGACAACCACAGGGAAGGTGGCACAAGACAAACACAGGGAAGGTGGAACAAGACAACCACAGGGAAGGTGGAACAAGACAACCACAGGGAAGGTGGAACAAGACAACCACAGAGACTGTGGAACAAGACAACCGCAGGGAAGGTGGAACAAGACAACCTCAGGGAAGGTGGAACAAGACAACCACAGAGAAGGTGGAACAAGACAACCACAGGGAAGGTGGAACAAGACAACCACAGGGAAGGTGGAACAAGACAACCACAGGGACGGTGGAACAAGACAACCACAGGGACGGTTGAACAAGACAACCACTGGGAAGGTGGAACAAGACAGCCACAGGGAAGGTGGAACAAGACAACAACAGGGAAAGTGGAACAAGACAACCACAGGGAAGGTGGAACAAGACAACCACAGGGAAGGTGGAACAAGACAACCACAGAGGTGGAACAAGACTACCACAGGGAAGGTGGAACAAGACAACCACAGGGAAGGTGGCACAAGACAATCACAGGGAAGGTGGAACAAGACAACCACAGGGAAGGTGGAACAAGACAACCACAGGGAAGGTGGAACAAGACAACCAGAGAGAAGGAAGGTGGAACAATACAACCACAGGGAAGGTGGAACAAGACAACCACAGAGACTGTGGAACAAGACAACCTCAGGGAAGGTGGAACAAGACAACCACAGGGAAGGTGGAACAAGACAACCACAGGGAAGGTGGAACAAGACAACCACCGGGAAGGTGGCACAAGACAATCACAGGGAAGGTAGAACAAGACAACCAGAGAGAAGGAAGGTGGAACAAGACAACCAGAGAGAAGGAAGGTGGAACAAGACAACCAGAGAGAAGGAAGGTGGAACAAGACAACCACAGGGAACGTGGAACAAGACAACCACAGAGACTGTGGAACAAGACAACCGCAGGGAAGGTGGAACAAGACAACCTCAGGGAAGGTGGAACAAGACAACGAACAAGACAACCTCAGGGAAGGTGGAACAAGACAACCACAGAGAAGGTGGAACAAGACAACCACAGGGAAGGTGGAACAAGACAACCACAGGGAAGGTGGAACAAGACAACCACAGGGAAGGCGGAACAAGACAGCCACAGTGAAGGTGGAACAAGACAGCCACAGGGAAGGTGGAACAAGACAGCCACAGGGAAGATGGAACAAGACAACCACAGGGAAGGTGGAACAAGACAACCACAGGGAAGGTGGAACAAGACAGCCACAGGGAAGATGGAACAAGACAACCGCAGGAAGGTGGAACAAGACAACCACAGAGAAGGTGGAACAAGACAACCACAGGGAAGGTGGAACAAGATAACCACAGGGGACATAAAACAGCACCACCATCTCTGTGGCTGTCCAACCAGTACTCACTAATGTTCTCCACGGGACCACACTCCAAGAACTTCTTACTTCCTC
The DNA here is from genome assembly GCF_026875155.1 of Cherax quadricarinatus. NCBI lineage: Eukaryota > Metazoa > Arthropoda > Malacostraca > Decapoda > Parastacidae > Cherax > Cherax quadricarinatus. The sequence continues at coordinate 15,558,900 of NC_069490.1, read as the reverse complement.
GATAAATGACTAACAAACCGCTTAATAAAATACCCCTCAAACCAAGAAAAAAAAAGAATTTTCCATTCTGCCATGATGTCTTTCCCCTCATCAAATATTTGATAACCCAACAGCGGTTCATTGGCAGAAGTGAATCTTCCAAAAATTCTGAGCGATGTAACATTAATCTCAGACTGCTTGTCAACGAGATTCAGAATTCACGTCATCAAAGGGATTCATTTTTCCAGTCAGCGGTGCTCGAAAGACTCTCCAGGGCGGGGGTTCACTGGATATAGAGTGCAGGGCAGTTTAAAGATTCAGAACCTCTCTAAATAGATTCTGAACGTAAGAGGTTTCGAGGCCTTCCGAGAGGATTCATCTGCGTTCCAACAGGGTTCACAAGTTCATTCTTTCTCCCCACACCAGGTTCACTTTTCAGAGGGTAGAGAGAAAAAGAGAAGGAAGGAGTAGGGAGAGAGCAGAGGACGGGAGAGAGGATAAGGAGAGGAGAGAAAGAGAAAAGACAAAGGATAAGGAGAGGAGAGAAAAAGACAGAGGACAATTAGGAAGGACGATTGGAGGACGTATAGAAAGACATAGGAAAAGAGAAAGATAAAAACATCAGAGAAAGACAGCAAGAGAAGGAAAAGGAAAGGACGAGAGGAAGAAGCAGGAGGTTAAGGAGCGGAAACGAAGAGGGGAAGAGAATGAAGAGGAAGAGAGAAGGGAGGGTAAGAAAAAGAGTGTGAGGAAAGGGAATTGAATGGCCTTGCAAAGCGGTTCATTGGCTCTCAAAAGAGCGTTCAGTGGTACAGAAGCTGACCTCCTCTGCACATTTTATTTTCTTCCTTCCACTCAGCCACAATCAATGGCAATAAATTCCAGATGTCCTTGTAAATTTTAGTGGTTGACTGTACAACCAGAGATTGACTGTACAACCAGTGATTGACTGTACAACCAGTGGTTGACTGTACAACCAGTGATTGACTGTACAACCAGTGATTGACTGTACAACCAGTGGTTGACTGTACAACCAGTGATTGACTGTACAACCAGTGGTTGACTGTATAACCAGTGGTTGACTGTATAACCAGTGGTTGACTGTACAACCAGTGGTTGACTGTACAACCAGTGGTTGACTGTACAACCAGTGGTTGACTGTACAACCAGTGGTTGACTGTACAACCAGTGGTTGACTGTATAACCAGTGGTTGACTGTATAACCAGTGGTTGACTGTACAACCAGTGGTTGACTGTACAACCAGTGGTTGACTGTACAAGCAGTGCTTGACTGTGCAACCACTGGTTGACTATACAACCACTGGTTGACTATACAACCACTGGTTGACTATACAACCACTGGTTGACTATACAACCACTGGTTGACTATACAACCACTGGTTGACTGTACGTCCACTCTCTTTCTTTTTCCCTCTCTAATTACTTATTTTCCCCACTCTCTCTCTCTCTCTCTCAACCTTCAGATATCTTTAACAAAGAAGAGTAATTTAAAACTCATTACAATCTAAAATAAGTCAATTAGGTCCTCTGGCTGGGAGGTCACCTTCCCACCTCCCCTTTAATTTAAGGGGCAACATGTAAGGGAAGGTGGTACACAATAGTAGTAAAGGGAAGGGAAAGGGTACGACGGGAAGAGGAAACAAGGAAATCAATGGGAAGTCAAGAAGAAAGGGAAGACGGGAGGGCAAAAGAAAAATAGGGAAGAACTGGAGGAAAGGGAAAGATGAAAGGTGAAACAGGACAAAAAAGGGGGAAGCCAGAAGAAACAAATGGGAAGACAGGAAGCAAACAGGGGAAGACACAAGGAAAAAAACGGAAAGAAACAGTGAAGTCAGGAGGAAAGAACTGGGGCTAAAAATGGGAATAGGTAAAGAACGGGGAAAAAAGGTCAAGAGACTGGGAGAATATAGAGGCAAAGAATGGAGAAGAAATGGCAAAAGTAAATGTGCAAGGGGGGAATAAGAAAGAGGAGAATGAACGAGGGATTACGAACAATAAACTGGATATTGTCGGCCACACGTTGAACAAAATTCGTAAATAACGAGAGAGAGAGAGATAGAGAGAGAGAGAGAGAGGGAGGAGGGGGAAGAGGGAAGGAAGGAGAGAGAAGATAAGGAGGGGAAATAAATGGCAGTTACCCACAGGTGTCGTTATGGAAGATAAAGGAAGAGGAGGGAAAAGAAGAAAGAGAGAGAGAGGGAGGGAGAATCGGAGGTGGAGGTGGTGAAAGAAATAGAAAGGGAAGAGGAGAAAGTATCGTAGAAATAAAGAGGGTAAATTAAGAAGGAATTCCTTGAGAAGGAAGTTCTGGAGGAGAAGAAGTTCGGGAGGAAGAGGAACTTCTGGAGGATGAGGAAGTTCTGGAGGAAGAGGAAGTTCTGGAGGTACTGGATGATAGAAATCCTAGAGAGGAAGTGTAAGAGGAAATACAGAAGATGAAACTGAAGGAAGAGGAGGAGGAAGACGAAGAGGAAGACAAAGAGAATGAGAAAGACGTAGAGGAAGAGGAAAACGAAGAGGTGGCAGATGAAATAAGACCAGCTGGCAGCTACCTTAAAAAAAAGGGGGAAAATGGGAAAAAGGCTGAGGCCTCGGGGTGAAGATGGAAGAGGAAGGGGGGAGGGGACCCCCGTTATCTGGGCAGGAGAGAGGATAGCAAGATAACAGGGAGGGGGAGGGGAGGGGGAAAGCAGGGCTGTCACTGGTGATAAACACAACCACTATGGAGGGTCCTTGATGCCGGTGAGGGCCTGGGCCTTGATCTCAGAAGCTGGGCTTACTCTCCCTTTCCGGAATCGAACCTGATTCCCTCTCATTTCCACTAAATAATATTATAAATATTATTTATAATAATAGTAATACACAAATACTTGTCAGATGAAATACATGGTCTAACGCACCACCTACACATAGTACACACACACACACACAGCAGCGACTCGACCCCTGAAACAACATACAGGTGAGTACACACACACACACACACCTACACACACACAACAGGCCTAGTGTCTAATCGACATGTGCCTAGGACAAAATGGTAACTAACTAACTAACATATACACACACAATACCTTCATACGTAAAACAGGTCGTGTCTGTCGACAAGTGCTTTTGACAACTAGTAACTATTACTACTACTACTACACACGCACGCACGCGCACACACACACACACACACACACACACACACACACACACACACACACACACACACGCACACACACACACGCACGCACGCACGCACGCACGCACACACACACACACACCCGCTGGTTATGGGAGATTTCAACCACAGGGAGATTGACTGGGAAAACCTGGAGCCACATGGGGGTCCCGAAACATGGAGAGCAAAGTTGTTGGACGTGGTGCTGGAAAACCTCATGCACCAACATGTTAAGGACACTACCAGAGTGAGAGGGGAGGATGAACCAACAAGATTGGACCTTGTGTTCACTTTGGGCAGTTCAGACATTGAGGACATCACATATGAGAGTCCCCTAGGAGCTAGCGACCACGTGGTTCTGTGCTTTGAATACATAGTAGAGTTGCAAGTGGAGAGAGTAACAGTAGTTGAATGGGAAAAGCCTGACTATAAAAGAGGGGACTACATAAGGTTGAGGAACTTCCTGCAGGAGGTTCCGTGGGACAGAGAACTGGCAGGAAAGACAGTGAACGAAATGATGGAATATGTAACAACAAAATGCAAGGAGGCAGCGGAAAGGTTTATTCCCAAGGGCAACAGAAACAATGGGAAGACCAGAACGAGCCCCTGGTTTACCCGACGGTGTAAGGAGGCAAAAACAAAGTGCAATAGAGAATGGAAAAAGTACAGAACACACGAAAATAGGGAGATCAGTCGCAGAGCCAGGAACGAGTACGCACAGGTAAGGAGGGAGGCCCAGCGACAGTATGAAAATGACATAGCATCGAAAATCAAGACTGACCCGAAATTGTTGTATAGCCACATCAGGAGGAAGACAACAGTCAAAGACCAGGTGATCAGATTGAGGACAGAAGGGGGAGAACTCACAAGAAATGATCAGGAGGTGTGCGAGGAGCTAAACAGGAGATTTAAGGAAGTTTTTACAGTAGAGACAGGAAGGGCTGTGGGAAGACAGCACAGAAGGGAACACCAAGAGGGAATATACCAACAAGTGTTGGATGACATACGAACAACCGAGGAGGTGCAGAAGCTGCTAAGTGACCTTGATACCTCAAAGGCGATGGGACCAGACATCTCCCCATGGGTCCTTAGAGAAGGAACAGAGATACTGTGCGTGCCCCTAACCACAATCTTCAACACATCCCTTGAAACTGGGCAACTACCTGAGAAATGGAAAACACCAAATGTAGTCCCCATATTTAAGAAAGGAAACAGAAATGAGGCACTAAACTACAGACCTGTGTCTCTGACATGTATTGTGTGCAAAGTCATGGAGAAGATTATCAGGAGGAGAGTGGTCGAACACCTGGAACGGAAAAGATTATAAATGAAAACCAGGATGGGTTCATGGAAGGCAAATCCTGTGTCACAAACCTCCTGGAGTTTTATGACAAGGTAACAGAAGTAAGACACGAGAGAGAGGGGTGGGTTGATTGTGTTTTCCTAGACTGCAGGAAGGCCTTTGACACAGTTCCCCACAAGAGATTAGTGCAGAAGCTGGAGGATCAGGCGCATATAACAGGGAGGGCACTGCAATGGATCAGGGAATACCTGACAGGGAGGCAGCAACGAGTCATGGTACGTGAAGAGGTATCACAGTGGGCGCCTGTGACGAGCGGGGTCCCACAGGGGTCAGTTCTAGGACCAGTGCTATTTTTGATATATGCGAACGACATGATGGAAGGAATAGACTCTGAAGTGTCCCTATTCCCAGATGATGTGAAGCTGATGAGAAGAATTAAATCGGATGAGGATGAGGCAGAACTGCAAAGAGACTTGGACAGGCTGGACATGTGGTCCAGACACTGACTTCTCGAATTCAATCCAGCCAAATGCAAAGTCATGAAGATTGGGGAGGGGCAAAGAAGACCGCAGACAGAGTATAGGCTAGGTGGACAAAGACTACAGACCTCACTCAGGGAGAAAGACCTTGGGGTGACCATAACACAGAGCACGTCATCGGAGGCACACATCAACCAAATAACTGCTGCAGCATACGAGCACCTGGCAAACCTGAGAGTAGCGTTCCGATACCTTAATAAGGAATCGTTCAAGACACTGTACACTGTGTATGTCAGGCCCATACTGGAGTATGCAGCACCATCTGGAACCCACACCTGATCAAGCACGTCAAGAAGTTAGAGAAAGTACAAAGGTTTGCAACAAGGCTAGTCCCAGAGCTCAGGGGAATGTCGTACGAGGAAAGGTTGAGGGAAATTGGCCTGACGACACTGGAGGACAGAAGGGTCAGGGGAGACATGATAACGACATACAAGATACTGCGGGGAATAGACAAGGTAGACAGAGATATGTTCCAGAGAGGGGACACAGAAACAAGGGGTCACAACTGGAAGCTGAAGACTCAGACGAGTCACAGGGACGTTAGGAAGTATTTCTTCAGTCATAGAGTCGTCAGGAAGTGGAATAGCCTAGCAAGTGAAGTAGTGGAGGCAGGAACCATACATAGTTTTAAGAAGAGGTATGACAAAGCTCAGGAAGCAGAGAGGGAGAGGACCTAATAGCGATCAGTGAAGAGGCGGGGCCGGGAGCTGAGTCTCGACCCCAGCAACCACAATTAGGTGAGTACACACACACACACACACACACACACACACACACACACACACACACACACACGGTGTTTCCTTGAAACCAGTTAGGTTTTTGCACCTTGCTTGGTCTTTTAATATTACATCAATGATGTATAATAAGCTCATTCATTACCAGGTGAAAGCAGTAATAAGGAAGAAGGTGAAGGATGAATGTTGATCACCACACAGTGTTAATGACAACACTAAAGTACGTAACACTTACAAGAGGTGAAGATACAGGGAGTGTCTATGTTGTGACAGGTGGGAACCCACACACTGTGTACACATCTCTGCTTGTACCAGGTGGGAACCACACACCGTGTACACATCTCTGCTTGTACCAGGTGGGAACCCACACACTGTGTACACATCTCTGCTTGTACCAGGTGGGAACCACACACTGTGTACACATCTCTGCTTGTACCAGGTGGGAACCACACACTGTGTACACATCTCTGCTTGTACCAGGTGGGAACCCACACACTGTGTACACATCTCTGCTTGTACCAGGTGGGAACCACACACCGTGTACACATCTCTTCTTGTACCAGGTGGGAACCCACACACCGTGTACACATCTCTGCTTGTACCAGGTGGGAACCCACACACTGTGTACACATCTCTGCTTGTACCAGGTGGGAACCCACACACCGTGTACACATCTCTGCTTGTACCAGGTGGGAACCACACACCGTGTACACATCTCTGCTTGTACCAGGTGGGAACCACACACCGTGTACACATCTCTGCTTGTACCAGGTGGGAACCACACACCGTGTACACATCTCTGCTTGTACCAGGTGGGAACCACACACCGTGTACACATCTCTGCTTGTACCAGGTGGGAACCCACACACCGTGTACACATCTCTGCTTGTACCAGGTGGGAACCCCCACACCGTGTACACATCTCTGCTTGTACCAGATGGGAACCACACACCGTGTACACATCTCTGCTTGTACCAGGTGGGAACCACACACCGTGTACACATCTCTGCTTGTACCAGGTGGGAACCACACACCGTGTACACATCTCTGCTTGTACCAGGTGGGAACCACACACCGTGTACACATCTCTGCTTGTACCAGGTGGGAACCACACACCGTGTACACATCTCTGCTTGTACCAGGTGTGAACCACACACCGTGTACACATTTCTGCTTGTACCAGGTGGGACCCACACACCGTGTACACATCTCTGCTTGTACCAGCTGGGAACCACACACCGTGTACACATCTCTGCTTGTACCAGGTGGGAACCACACACCGTGTACACATCTCTGCTTGTACCAGGTGGGAACCACACACCGTGTACACATCTCTGCTTGTACCAGGTGGGAACCACACACCGTGTACACATCTCTGCTTCTACCAGGTGGGAACCACACACCGTGTACACATCTCTACAACAATCACCAACACATCTCTTCTTGTTCACCTACAGCGTCTCTGGATACCTAATCGGATCCCCAACAAAAATAAAACGGCGCGATGGTAGTAAAGATCCCACCGCATCACTCTTTATTACCTTAAGTACAGTCATTGCACAGCCTGAGTAAATCTTAGTGGAAATAAAGCACTCAATACTCAGGCTTTATTTTCTTCCATAATTTATTACCAAAATTCTAACTGGAGGTCACACTAGATATGTTACTTGCTTATAAGGTCTTAATAGTACAAGTCTACGGATTATTTAAAGAACCTGTCGAAGAGTAAAAACCTTTGGGACAGAAGGAACCTTTGGAACAGTAAGAACCACTGGAACAGTAAGAACCACTGGAATAGTAAGAACCTTTAAAATAGTAAGAACCTGTGTCATTTACTTAAGAAAATGCAAAGTTAACTCTTTAGGATTAAAATTAATGTATTTACACGAACAATGTTCTTGTAAGAGTAACCCACAGACAAGGTACTGGTAACCCACAGACAAGGTACTGGTAAACCACAGACAAGGTACTGGTAAACCACAGACAAGGTACTGGTAACCCACAGACAAGATACTGGTAACCCACAGACAAGGTCCTGGTAACCCACAGACAAGGTACTGGTAAACCACAGACAAGGTACTGGTAACCCACAGACAAGGTACTGGTAACCCACAGACAAGGTACTGGTAAACCACAAACAAGGTACTGGTAACCCACAGACAAGGTACTGGTAAACCACAGACAAGGTACTGGTAACCCACATACAAGGTACTGGTAAACCACAGACAAGGTACTGGTATGTAAAGTAAAAGGACACAAGTGCAACTAATGTGACATTTATTGTGGCAACGTTTCGCTCTCCAGGAGCTTTATCAAGCCATTACAAACAATACATGGACACAGAGGGTATATAAAGGCTCAGAGTGAGGTGAATACTAGTGAGGTACCATTTCGATGTTCACTAGTGGTAGTAGTAGTAGTAGTAGTAGTGGTAGTGACAAAAGTAATACAATATGGTAGAGCAATTAATTCGTACATGAGTAAAAGGATATAAAAGCTATTACTTGGGTAACATAAAAATAGGTTGGACAAATATAAACTGGAATGAGGCAGCTTGTTTCAGTGTTCACTCTCTGTGCTTTGTGTAGTATAACAGGAGAGACTATGTGATGGCAGGGTTTACTGTTTTCAGGAGGATTCTTGCTAAGACTTCGGAGATGGTGAAGCTGCCGTTGTTTTGTTTAATTGTATTCGAAACAGCGATCAGTGCTGATTCAAGGCACTTGCGTGTGCGGAAATTAGTTTCTTTTATCACTAATTGGGCGTCTCTGAATTTCATAAGATGATTGGTGGAATTTCGGTGTTGTACACCGATAAAGCTCCTGGAGAGCGAAACGTTGCCACAATAAATGTCACATTAGTTGCACTTGTGTCCTTTTACTTTACATATTGTCGGTAATTCTACCAACTTTATTACAAGGTACTGGTAACCCAGAGACAAGGTACTGGTAACCCACAGACAAGGTACTGGTAAACCACAGACAAGGTACTGGTAACCCACAGACAAGATACTGGTAAACCACAGGCAAGGTACTGGTAACCCACAGACAAGATACTGGTAAACCACAGACAAGGTACTGGTAACAAACAGACAAGGTACCGGTAACCCACAGACAAGGTACTGGTAAACCACAGACAAGGTACTGGTAACCCACATACAAGGTAGTGGTAACCCACAGACAAAGTTTAGGTAACCCAAAGACAAGGTACTGGTAACTCAGACAAGGTACTGGTAAACCAGAGACAAGGTACTGGTAACCCACAGACAAGATACTGGTAACCCACAGACAAGGTACTGGTAACCCACAGACAAGGTACTGGTAAACCACAGAAAAGGTACTGGTAACCCACAGACAAGGTACTGGTAAACCACAGACAAGGTACTGGTAACCCACAGACAAGGTACTGGTAACCCACAGACAAGATAATGGTAACCCACAGACAAGGTACTGGTAACCCACAGACAAGATACTGGTAAACCAGACAAGGTACTGGTAACCCACGGACAAGATACTGGTAAACCACAGACAAGGTTCTGGTAACCCACAGACAAGGTACTGGTAACCCACAGACAAGGTACTGGTAACCCACAGACAAGGTACCGGTAACCTACAGACAAGGTACTGGTAAACCACAGACAAGGTACTGGTAACCCACAGACAAGGTACTGGTAACCCACAGACAAGGTACTGGTAACCCACAGACAAGGTTTAGGTAACCCAAAGACAAGGTACTGGTAACTCAGACATGGTACTGGTAACCCACAGACAAGGTACTGGTAACCCACAGACAACGCACTGGTACCTCACAAGTACTGGTGACCCACAGATAAGGTACTGGTAACCCACAGACAAGGTACTGGTAACTCACAGACAAGGCACTGGTAACACAAAGTACTGGTAACCCACAGACAAGATACTGGTAACCCACAGACAAGGTACTGGTAACCCACAGATAAGGTACTGGTAACCCACAATGTACTGGCAACCCACAGATAAGGTCCTGGCAACCCACAATGTACTGGTAACCCACAGACAAGGTACTGGTAACTCACAGATAAGGTACTGGTAACCCAGACAAGGTACTGGTAACCCACAGACAAGGTTTAGGTAACCCAAAGACAAGGTACTGGTAACTCAGACAAGGTATTGGTAACCAACAGACAAGGTACTGGTAACCCACAGACAAGGTACTGGTAACTCACAGACAACTCACTGGTACCTCATAAGTACTGGTGACCCACAGATAAGGTACTGGTAACCCACAGACAAGGTACTGGTAACCCACAATGTACTGGTAACCCACAGACAAGGTACTGGTAACTCACCGACAACGCACTGGTACCTCACAAGTACTGGTGACCCACAGATAAGGTACTGGTAACCCACAGACAAGGTACTGGTAACCAATAGACAAGGTACACTAGTAACCAACAGACAAGGTGCTGGTAACTCACAGACAAGGTGCTGGTAACCCACAGACAAGGTACACTAGTAACTAACAGACAAGGTACACTGGTAACCCACAGACAAGGTACACTAGTAACCAACAGACAAGGTACACTGGTAACCAACAGACAAGGTACACTGGTAGCCTACAGACAAGGTACACTGGTAACCAACAGACAACGTACACTAGTAACCAACAGACAAGGTACACTGGTAACCCACAGACAAGGTACACTGGTAACCAACAGACAAGGTACACTGGTAACCAACAGACAAGGTACACTAGTAACCAACAGACAAGGTACACTAGTAACCAACAGACAAGGTACACTAGTAACCAACAGACAAGGTACACTAGTAACCAACAGACAAGGTACACCGGTAACCAACAAACAAGGTACACTAGTAACAAACAAACAAGGTACACTGGTAACCCACAGACAAGGTACACTAGTAACCAACAGACAAGGTACACTAGTAACCAACAGACAAGGTGCACTAGTAACCAACAGTCAATGTACACTAGTAACCAACAGACAAGGTACAATAGTAACCCACAGACAAGGTGCACTAGTAACCCACAGACAAGGTACATCAGTAACCAACAGACAAGGTACACTATACCACGGGCGGGATTTGAACCCGCGGTCAGAGAGTCTCAAAACTCCAGACCGTCGCGTTAGCCACTGGACCACCTAGCCACAATAAGATTCGTCCAACTAGGTATATTTCTACACCATAGAAAGGTTAGCATAGGCACCACTGTGACCACAAATGCAAGTTTTTACAGACGAATCTCCAGCTAGCGTGGCCGTGACGAACTCTAGTTCAAGTCCCCTCAATGCCGTCAACGTGACTCACGAAATCGTAATGACACGATTGCAAACAAACAAGGTGCACTAGTAACCAACAGACAAAGTACACCAGTAACCAACAGACAAGGTACAGTAGTAACTCACAGACAAGGTGCACTAGTGACCAACAGACAAGGTACACTAGTAACCAACAGACAAGGTACAATAGTAACCAACAGACAAGGTGCACTAGTAACCCACAGACAAGGTGCACTAGTAACCAACAGACAAGGTACCCAGTAACCAACAGACTAAGTACACTATTAACCAACAGACAAGGTACACTAGTAACCAACAGACTAGGAACACTAGTAACCAACAAACAAGGTACACTAGTAACCAACAGACTAGGAACACTAGTAACCAACAGACAAGGAACACTAGTAACCAACAGACTTGGAACACTAGTAACCAACAGACAAGGTACACTAGTAACCAACAGACTAGGAACACTAGTAACCAACAGACAAGGTACACTAGTAACCAACAGACTAGGAACACTAGTAAACAACAGACAAGGTACACTAGTAAACAACAAGACTAGGAACACTAGTAAACAACAGACAAGGTACACTAGTAACCAACAGACTAGGAACACTAGTAAACAACAGACAAGGTACACTAGTAACCAACAGACTAGGAACACTAGTAACCAACAGACAAGGTACACTAGTGACCAATAGACTAGGAACACTAGTAAACAACAGACAAGGTACACTAGTAACCAACAGACTAGGAACACTAGTAAACAACAGACAAGGTACACTAGTAACCAACAGACTAGGAACACTAGTAAACAACAGACAAGGTACACTAGTAACCAACAGACTAGGAACACTAGTAAACAACAGACAAGGTACACTAGTAACCAACAGACAAGGTACAATAGTAACCAACAGACAAGGTACACTAGTAACCAACAGACTAGGAACACTAGTAAACAACAGACAAGGTACACTAGTAACCAACAGACTAGGAACACTAGTAAACAACAGACAAGGTACACTAGTAACCAACAGACTAGGAACACTAGTAAACAACAGACAAGGTACACTAGTAACCAACAGACAAGGTACAATAGTAACCAACAGACAAGGTACACTAGTAACCAACAGACTAGGAACACTAGTAAACAACAGACAAGGTACACTAGTTACCAACAGACAAGGAACACTAGTAAACAACAGACAAGGTACACTAGTAACCAACAGACAAGGTACACTAGTAACCAACAGACAAGGAACACTAGTAAACAGACAAGGTACACTAGTGACCAATAGACTAGGAACACTAGTAAACAGACAAGGTACACTAGTAACCAACAGACTAGGAACACTAGTAAACAACAGACAAGGTACACTAGTAACCAACAGACTAGGAACACTAGTAAACAACAGACAAGGTATACTAGTAACCAACAGACAAGGTACACTAGTAACCAACAGACTAGGAACACTAGTAACCAACAGACAAGGTACACTAGTAACCAACAGACAAGGTAAACTAGTAACCAACAGACTAGGAACACTAGTAACCAACAGACTAGGAACACTAGTAACCAACAGACAAGGTACACTAGTAACCAACAGACTAGGAACACTAGTAACCAACAGACTAGGAACACTAGTAACCAACAGACAAGGTACACTAGTAACCAACAGACTAGGAACACTAGTAACCAACAGACAAGGTACACTAGTAACCAACAGACAAGGTACACTAGTAACCAACAGACTAGGAACACTAGTAAACAACAGACAAGGTACACTAGTAACCAACAGACTAGGAACACTAGTAACCAACAGACTAGGAACACTAGTAACCAACAGACTAGGAACACTAGTAACCAACAGACTAGGAACACTAGTAAACAACAGACTAGGAACACTAGTAAACAACAGACTAGGAACACTAGTAAACAACAGACAGGGTACACTAGTAACCAACAGACTAGGAACACTAGTAAACAGACTAGGAACACTAGTAAACAACAGACTAGGAACACTAGTAAACAACAGACAAGGTACACTAGTAACCAACAGACTAGGAACACTAGTAAACAACAGACTAGGAACACTAGTAAACAACAGACAAGGTACACTAGTAACCAACAGACAAGGTACACTAGTAAACAACAGACAAGGTACAATAGTAACCAACAGACTAGGAACACTAGTAAACAACAGACTAGGAACACTAGTAAACAACAGACAAGGTACACTAGTAACCAACAGACAAGGTACACTAGTAAACAACAGACAAGGTACAATAGTAACCAACAGACTAGGAACACTAGTAAACAACAGACAAGGTACACTAGTAACCAACAGACAAGGTACACTAGTAACCAGCAGACTAGGAACACTAGTAAACAACAGACATGGTACACTAGTAACCAACAGACTAGGAACACTAGTAATCAACAGACAAGGAACACTAGTAAACAACAGACAAGGTACACTAGTAACCAACAGACTAGGAACACTAGTAAACAACAGACAAGGTACACTAGTAACCAACAGACAAGGTACAATAGTAACCAACAGACAAGGTACACTAGTAACCAACAGACTAGGAACACTAGTAAACAACAGACAAGGTAACACTAGTAACCAACAGACTAGGAACACTAGTAAACAACAGACAAGGTACACTAGTAACCAACAGACTAGGAACACTAGTAAACAACAGACAAGGTACACTAGTAACCAACAGACTAGGAACACTAGTAAACAACAGACAAGGTACACTAGTAACCAACAGACAAGGTACACTAGTAACCAACAGACTAGGAACACTAGTAAACAACAGACAAGGTACACTAGTTACCAACAGACAAGGAACACTAGTAAACAACAGACAAGGTACACTAGTGACCAATAGACTAGGAACACTAGTAAACAACAGACAAGGTACACTAGTAACCAACAGACTAGGAACTCTAGTAACCAACAGACTAGGAACACTAGTAAACAACAGACAAGGTACACTAGTAACCAACAGACTAGGAACACTAGTAAACAACAGACAAGGTACACTAGTAACCAACAGACTAGGAACACTAGTAAACAACAGACAAGGTACACTAGTAACCAACAGACAAGGTACAATAGTAACCAACAGACAAGGTACACTAGTAACCAACAGACTAGGAACACTAGTAAACAACAGACAAGGTACACTAGTTACCAACAGACAAGGAACACTAGTAAACAACAGACAAGGTACACTAGTAACCAACAGACAAGGTACACTAGTAACCAACAGACAAGGAACACTAGTAAACAACAGACAAGGTACACTAGTAACCAACAGACTAGGAACACTAGTAACCAACAGACAAGGAACACTAGTAACCAACAGACTAGGAACACTAGTAAACAACAGACTAGGAACACTAGTAAACAACAGACTAGGAACACTAGTAAACAACAGACTAGGAACACTAGTAAACAACAGACAAGGTACACTAGTAACCAACAGACTAGGAACACTAGTAAACAACAGACTAGGAACACTAGTAAACAACAGACAAGGTACACTAGTAACCAACAGACTAGGAACACTAGTAAACAACAGACTAGGAACATTAGTAAACAGACAAGGTACACTAGTAACCAACAGACTAGGAACACTAGTAAACAACAGACTAGGAACTCTAGTAAACAACAGACAAGGTACACTAGTAACCAACAGACTAGGAACACTAGTAAACAACAGACTAGGAACACTAGTAAACAACAGACTAGGAACACTAGTAAACAACAGACTAGGAACACTAGTAAACAACAGACAAGGTACACTAGTAACCAACAGACAAGGAACACTAGTAAACAACAGACAAGGTACACTAATGACCAATAGACTAGGAACACTAGTAAACAACAGACAAGGTACACTAGTAACCAACAGACAAGGAACACTAGTAAACAACAGACAAGGTACACTAGTAACCAACAGACTAGGAACACTAGTAAACAACAGACAAGGTACAACATGCCAACTTGACGTGATATACACAAGAGTTGTGTAAGTCTGTTGTTACGTTTACACAGTCACTATATACACCAGGACAGTCACTATCTACACCAGGACAGTCACTATATATACCAGGACAGTCACTATATATACCAGGACAGTCACTATATATACCAGGACAGTCACTATATATACCAGGACAGTCACTATATACACCAGGACAGTCACTATATACACCAGGACAGTCACTATATACACCAGGACAACAACATAAACCGGTAGTCACTATATATACCAGGACAGTCACTATATTATACCAGGACAGTCACTATAATATACCAGGACAGTCACTATATAACTACCAGGACAGTCACTATTATACCATGGACAGTCACTATATACCAGGACAGTCACTATATATACCAGGACAGTCACTATATATACCAGGACAGTCACTATATATACCAGGACAGTCACTATATATACCAGGACAGTCACTATATTACACCAGACAGTCACTATATACACCAGGACAGTCACTATATACACCAGGACAGTCACTATATATACCAGGACAGTCACTATATATACCAGGACAGTCACTATATATACCAGGACAGTCACTATATATACCAGGACAGTCACTATATATACCAGACAGTCACTATATATACCAGGACAGTCACTATATATACCAGGACAGTCACTATATTACCAGGACAGTCACTATAATATACCAGGACAAGTCACTATAATATACAACAAGTCATCTATATATAAAAACAATATATATATATATATAATATATATATTAATATATATATATTATTATACACCAGTCACTATATACCACAACACAATCACTATATACACTATATATACCACACGGTTACTATATATTCAACGAGTATTGGAGTTTAGCGTGTATCATGCCAGGTCAGAGGTAACAGTCTGGGATACAGTCATGATATACACCAGAGAAGCTCCTCCTCCACAACAAATTCTTTTTTTATTATTATTAATGCACATTTCTGTACCCAAAATGTAGATTTTTTTGGACAAAAACCAACATACGTAAGTTATTATGTGTGTGTGTGTGTGTGTGTGTGTGTGTGTGTGTGTGTGTGTGTGTGATGTGTGTGTGTGTGTGTGTGTGTGTGTGTGTGTGTGTGTGTGTGTGTGTATGTGTGTGTGTGTGTGTGTGTGTGTGTGTGTGTGTGTGTGTGTGTGTGTGTTGTGTGTATGTGTGTGTGTGTGTGTGTGTGTGTGTGTGTGTGTGTGTTTGTGTGTGTGTGTGTGTGTGTGTGTGTGTTTGTTTTCCATATACTACGAGGGTTGTGGGGGGGGAACTATGTGCGTTTGTGTTGGTTACTGGTTGTCAAAGGCACTTGGCGATAGACACTGGGGCCTGTTTTGCAAGCGCGCGCGAACGTGAGTGCGCGTGCGTGCCTTTTGCTAACAGATAACAGTGTTGTTGACTCGTTAAATTCTCCAGCTGCCTGGAGTGTTTCGTTTATTCATTGCGTTTATTAATGAAGAGAGAGAGAGAGAGAGATAGAGAGAATGAACAGGCAAACAAAGAGAAACTCTCACACACACACACAAATACGTTATAAAGAGTGTACATGGTGAGAGATAAGAGCGGACACAGGCCTCATGAATTATGTATCACACAACACTATGAAAAGAGACACAGTCAGCGCAACACGACTTTTACATAACGAAATGTACACATCCACAATTATATATATATATATATATATATATATATATATACACATGTGCCGGATATGTAAAACTGGTCAATTAGCAAGAACTCATTTAAAATTAAGTCCTTTCTAAAACATTCTCTTATACGTTTAAAGATATATTTTTTCATTTATGTTAATGTAAAAATTAATAATTATGTACCAAAAGAACCTTAGAAAACTTACCTAACCTTATTATAACAAGCGCAATTTAATTTAGCCTAATCCAACTAAATATATTTTTGATAAGTTTACAATAATTTAATAAACAAACAAAGTGAAATATATTTATTTCGAGGTTCACAATGATTTTTGCGAAATTATTGCATACACAATTTTCGCTTTTACTATTCGGCAAAATTTAAGCCAGAATAGCAAGCTTTACTTATATATATATATATATATATATATGTGTGTGTGTGTGTGTGTGTGTGTGTGTGTGTGTGTGTGTGTGTGTGTGTGTGTGTGTGTGTGTGTGTGTGTGTGTGTGTATGTGTGTGTGTGTTTACAAACACATCTTCAGAAGACAAAGTAATACTGGAAATAAAAACACTAATATGGCAAAATAATAAAAGAAAATAACCTGAGATAATGAGGGAAATAACAGGCGAGGAAAAAAATAAAGAAAATAGGAGAGGAAAATAATTTAGCGAGAAGAAACACCAGGTGAGATTATCACTATTATTTTTAATATTACTATTACTGTTATTATTATTACTGTTATTTTCATTATTCTTATTAATATTGCTGTTATCATTATTTTTATTACTATTATCGTTTTTATTTTTATTAATGTAACTAGTATAATTTTCATTATTGTTATTATTATTACTATTAATTACTATACCACTGGTCAACAAAAAAATTCGTTGTCAAAATATCTATCGGTATTTAGAGTATTTTGATGTTAAATTAGAAAAAGTCAGCAGGGTTTTTCAAACTGGCTCTAGTTTGTGGGATATGGCACATCTACCTTCAAAAAAATACGGAATTAAAAAAAAAAACACGGAATTAAAAAAACACGGAAAAAAACACGGAATTAAAAAAAACACGGAATTAAAAAAACACGGAATTGAAAAAAACAAAATTAAAAAAACACGGAATTAAAAAAACACGGAATTAAAAAAAACACGTAATTAAAAAAACACGGAATTAAAAAAATACGGAACTGAAAAAACACGGAACCTAAAAAAAACAGAATTAAAAAAAAACGCAATAAAAAAACACGGAATTAAAAAAAACAAAAAACACGGAATTAAAATAAAAACACGGGTAGTAAAGCGAAAGAGGGATCCCTCCACCACTACACAGGAGGTGGAGGAAAAGAAGTGCGTGGGGGAAAAAAACTCGGGGAAAAAATGCTGGAAATTAATGCAAAGTGTATTCAAATGAGGTCGTTCCCTCGGCCCTCCTTCCTGACTGGGAAAAAAAGAATTTTAAGCGTTTTATCAATTGTGTGAGAAAGATTAGGTGGAGATAGGGAGATAAGGGAGAGGGGTGAGATAGGGAGATGGGGAGTTATTGGGGAGAGATAGGGAGGAGATAGGTAGAGGGATGAGATGGGAAAGACAGGGAGAGTTAGGGGGAGAGATAGGGAGAGCGAGACAGAGGTGGA
>NC_069490.1:15378012-15535512 GCF_026875155.1 Cherax quadricarinatus | reverse complement strand
TGTGCTGCTGGGCTGTGTTAGTTACACAGTGGGAACACCAGCAGTGTACTGCTGGGCTACTGTGTTAGTTACACAGTGGGAACATCAGCAGTGTGCTGATGGGCTGTGTTAGTTACACAGTGGGAAAATCAGCAGTGTCCTGCTGGGCTACTGCGTTAGTTACACAGTGGTAACATCAGCAGTGTGCTGCTGGGTTGCTGTGTTAGTTACACAGTGGGAATATCAGCAGTGTGCTGCTGGGCTGTGTTAGTCACACAGTGGGAATATCAGGAGTGTGCTGCTGGGCTGTGTTAGTCACACAGTGGGAACATCAGTAATGTGCTGCTGGGCTGTGTTAGTCACACAGTGGGAATATCAGCAGTGTGTTAGTTACACAGTGGGAACATCAGCAGTGTGCTGCTGGGCTACTGTGTTAGTTACACAGTGGGAACATCAGCAGTGTGCTCCTGGGCTACTGTATTAGTTACAAAGTGGGAACATCAGCAGTGCTGTGTTAGTTACACAGTGGTAACATCAGCAGTGTGCTGCTGGGCTACTGTATTAGTTACACAGTGGGAACATCAGCAGTGTGCTGATGGGCTGTATTAGTTACACAGTGGGGACATCAGTAGTGTGCTGAAGGGCTGTGTTAGTTACACAGTGGGAACATCAGCAGTGAGCTGCTGGGCTGTGTTACACAGTGGAGACATCAGCAGTGTGCTGTTGGGCTACTGTATTAGTTACACAGTGGGAACATCAGTAGTATGCTGCTGGGCTAATGTGTTAGTTACACAGTGGTAACATCAGCAGTGTGCTGCTGGGCTACTGTATTAGTTACACAGTGGTAACATCAGCAGTCTGCTGCTGGGCTGTTAGTTACACAGTGGGCACATCAGCAGTGTGCTGCTGGCTGTTAGTTACACAGTGGGAACATCAGCAGTGTGCTGCTGGGCTGTTAGTTACACAGTGGGCACATCAGCAGTGTGCTGCTGGCTGTTAGTTACACAGAGGGATCATCAGCAGCGTGCTGCTGGGCTACTGTGTTAGTTACACAGTGGGTACATCAGCAGTGTGCTGCTGGGCTACTGTTAGTTACACAGTGGGTACATCAGCAGTGTGCTGCTGGGCTACTGTGTTAGTTACACAGTGGGTACATCAGCAGTGTGCTGCTGGGCTACTGTGTTAGTTACACAGTGGGTACATCAGCAGTGTGCTGCTGGGCTACTGCGTTAGTTACACAGTGAGAACATCAGCAGTGTGCTGCTGGGCAACTGCGTTAGTTACACAGTGGGAACATCAGCAGTGTGCTGCTGGGCTACTGCGTTAGTTACACAGTGGGAACATCAGCAGTGTGCTGCTGGGCTGTACTAGTTAAACAGTGGGAACATCAGCAGTGTGCTGCTGGGCTACTGTTACACAGTGGGAACATCAGCAGTGTGCTGCTGGGCTACTGTGTTAGTTACACAGTGGGAACATCAGCAGTGTGCTGCTGGCCTACTGTGTTAGTTACACAGTGGGTACATCAGCAGTGTGCTGCTGGGCTACTGTATTAGTTACACAGTGGGTACATCAGCAGTGTGCTGCTGGGCTACTGTGTTAGTTACACAGTGGGTACATCAGCAGTGTGCTGCTGGGCTACTGCGTTAGTTACACAGTGGGAACATCAGCAGTGTGCTGCTGGGCAACTGCGTTAGTTACACAGTGGAACATCAGCAGTGTGCTGCTGGGCTACTGCGTTTTGTTTACACAGTGGGAACATCAGCAGTGTGCTGTGGGCTGTACTAGTTAAACAGTGGGAACATCAGCAGTGTGCTGCTGGGCTACTGTTACACAGTGGAAACATCAGCAGTGTGCTGCTGGGCTACTGTGTTAGTTACACAGTGGGAACATCAGCAGTGTGCTGCTGGCCTACTGTGTTAGTTACACAGTGGGAACATCAGCAGTGTGCTGCTCAGCTGTGTTAGTTACACAGTGGGAACATCAGCAGTGTGCTGCTGGGCTACTGCGTTAGTTACACAGTGGGAACACCAGCAGTGTGCTGCTGGGCTACTGTGTTAGTTACACAGTGGGAACATCAGGAGTGTGCTGCTGGGCTACTGTGTTAGTTATACAGTGGGAACATCAGGAGTGTGCTGCTGGGCTACTGTGTTAGTTACACAGTGGGAACATCAGCAGTGCGCTGCTGAGCTACTGTGTTAGTTACACAATGGGAACATCAGGAGTGTGCTGCTGGGCTACTGTGTTACACGGGAACATCAGCAGTGTGCTGCTGGGCTACTGTGTTACACAGTGGGAACATCAGCAGTGTGCTGCTGGGCTACTGCGTTAGTTACACAGTGGGAACATCAGCAGTGTGCTGCTGGGCTACTGCGTTGTTACACAGTGGGAACATCAGCAGTGTGCTGCTGGGCTACTGCGTTAGTTACACAGTGGGAACATCAGCAGTGTGCTGCTGGGCTACTGCGTTAGTTACACAGTGGGAACATCAGCAGTGTGCTGCTGAGCTGCGTTACACAGTGGGAACATCAGCAGTGTGCTGCTGATCTACTGCGTAAGTTACACACTGGGAACATCAGCAGTGTGCTGCTGATCTACTGCGTTAGTTACACACTGGGAACATCAGCAGTGTGCTGCTGGGCTATTGCGTTAGTTACACAATGGGAACATCAGCAGTGTGCTGCTGGGCTACTGCGTTAGTTACACAGTGGGAACATCAGCAGTGTGCTGCTTGGCTACTGTGTTAGTTACACAGTGGGAACATCAGGAGTGTGCTGCTGGGCTACTGCGTTAGTTACACAGTGGGAACTTCAGGAGTGTGTTGCTCGGCTACTGAGTTAGTTACACAGTGGTAACATCAGCAGTGTGCTGCTGGGCTTCTGTGTTAGTTACACAGTGGGAACATCAGGAGTGTGCTGCTGGGCTACTGCGTTAGTTACACAGTGGGAACATCCGGAGTGTGCTGCTCGGCTACTGTGTTAGTTACACAGTGGTAACATCAGCAGTGTGCTGCTGGGCTGTGTTAGTTACACAGTAGGAACATCAGCAGTGTGCTGCTGAGCTGTGTTAGTTACACAGTGGGAACATCAGCAGTGTGCTGCTGGGCTACTGTGTTAGTTACACAGTGGGAACATCAGCAGTGTGCTGCTGGGCTACTGCGTTAGTTACACAGTGGGAACATGAGCAGTGTGCTGTTGGGCTACTGCGTTAGTTACACAGTGGAAACATCAGCAGTGTGCTGCTGGGCTACTGCGTTAGTTACACAGTGGGAACATCAGGAGTGTGCTGCTGGGCTACTGTGTTAGTTACACAGTGGGAACATCAGGAGTGTGCTGCTGGCCAACTGCGTTAGTTACACAGTGGGATCATCAGCAGTGTGCTGCTGGGTTACTGCGTTAGTTACACAGTGGGAACATCAGCAGTGTGCTGCTGGGCTACTGTGTTAGTTACACAGTGGGAACATCAGGAGTGTGCTGCTGGGCTACTGTGTTACACAGTGGGAACATCAGCAGTGTGCTGCTGGGCTACTGTGTTAGTTACACAGTGGGAACATCAGGAGTGTGCTGCTGGGCCACTGCGTTAGTTACACAGTGGGAACATCAGCAGTGTGCTGCTCGGCTACTGTGTTAGTTACACAGTGGTAACATCAGCAGTATGCTGCTGGGCTGTGTTAGTTACACAGTGGGAACATCAGCAGTGTGCTGCTGAGCTGTGTTAGTTACACAGTGGGAAGATCACCAGTGTGCTGCTGGGCTACTGCGTTAGATACACAGTGGGAACATCAGGAGTGTGCTGCTGGGCTGTGTTAGTTACACAGTGGGAACATCAGCAGTGTGCTGCTGGGCTACTGCGTTAGTTACACAGTGGGAACATCAGCAGTGTGCTGCTGAGCTACTGCCTTACACAGTGGGAACATCAGCAGTGTGCTGCTGATCTACTGCGTTAGTTACACAGTGGGAACATCAGCAGTGTGCTGCTGAGCTGTGTTAGTTACACAGTGGGAAGATCACCAGTGTGCTGCTGGGTTACTGCGTTAGATACACAGTGGGAACATCAGGAGTGTGCTGCTGGGCTACTGTGTTAGTTACACAGTGGGAACATCAGCAGTGTGCTGCTGGGCTACTGTGTTAGATACACAGTGGGAACATCAGGAGTGTGCTGCTGGGCTGTGTTACACAGTGGGAACATCAGCAGTGTGCTGCTGGGCTGTGTTAGTTACACAGTGGGAACATCAGCAGTGTGCTGCTGGGCCACTGCGTTAGTTACACAGTGGGAACATCAGCAGTGTGCTGCTCGGCTACTGTGTTAGTTACACAGTGGTAACATCAGCAGTATGCTGCTGGGCTGTGTTAGTTACACAGTGGGAAGATCACCAGTGTGCTGCTGGGCTACTGCGTTAGATACACAGTGGGAACATCAGGAGTGTGCTGCTGGGCTGTGTTAGTTACACAGTGGGAACATCAGCAGTGTGCTGCTGGGCTAATGCGTTAGTTACACAGTGGGAACATCAGCAGTGAGCTGCTGGGCTACTGCGTTAGTTACACAGTGGGAACATCAGCAGTGTGCTGCTGAGCTACTGCCTTACACAGTGGGAACATCAGCAGTGTGCTGCTGATCTACTGCGTTAGTTACACAGGGAACATCAGCAGTGTGCTGCTGAGCGTGTGTAGTTACACAGTGGGAAGATCACCAGTGTGCTGCTGGGTTACTGCGTTAGATACACAGTGGGAACATCAGGAGTGTGCTGCTGGGCTACTGTGTTAGTTACACAGTGGGAACATCAGCAGTGTGCTGCTGGGCTACTGTGTTAGATACACAGTGGGAACATCAGGAGTGTGCTGCTGGGCTGTGTTACACAGTGGGAACATCAGCAGTGTGCTGCTGGGCTGTGTTAGTTACACAGTGGGAACATCAGCAGTGTGCTGCTGGGCTACTGCGTTAGTTACACAGTGGGAACATCAGCAGTGTGCTGCTGGGCTACTGTGTTAGTTACACAGTGGGAACATCAGCAGTGTGCTGCTGAGCTACTGCCTTACACAGTGGGAACATCAGCAGTGTGCTGCTGATCTACTGCGTTAGTTACACAGTGGGAACATCAGCAGTGTGCTGCTGAGCTGTGTTAGTTACACAGTGGGAAGATCAGCAGTGTGCTGCTGGGCTACTGTGTTAGATACACAGTGGGAACATCAGGAGTGTGCTGCTGGGCTACTGTGTTAGTTACACAGTGGGAACATCAGCAGTGTGCTGCTGGGCTGTGTTAGTTACACAGTGGGAACATCAGCAGTGTGCTGCTGGGCTACTGCGTTAGTTACACAGTGG
Source organism: Cherax quadricarinatus (assembly GCF_026875155.1). Classification (NCBI taxonomy): domain Eukaryota; kingdom Metazoa; phylum Arthropoda; class Malacostraca; order Decapoda; family Parastacidae; genus Cherax; species Cherax quadricarinatus. Next base: position 15,530,217 of record NC_069490.1, on the reverse strand, counting down.
GAACATCAGCAGTGTGCTGCTGGGCTACTGCGTTAGTTACACAGTGGGAACATCAGCAGTGTGCTGCTGAGCTACTGCCTTACACAGTGGGAACATCAGCAGTGTGCTGCTGATCTACTGCGTTAGTTACACAGTGGGAACATCAGCAGTGTGCTGCTGAGCTGTGTTAGTTACACAGTGGGAAGATCACCAGTGTGCTGCTGGGCTACTGTGTTAGTTACACAGTGGGAACATCAGCAGTGTGCTGCTGAGCTACTGCATTACACAGTGGGAACATCAGCAGTGTGCTGCTGGGCTACTGCGTTAGTTACACAGTGGGAACATCAGGAGTGTGCTGCTGGGCTACTGCGTTAGTTACACAGTGGGAACATCAGGAGTGTGCTGCTGGGCAACTGCGTTAGTTACACAGTGGGAACATCAGCAGTGTGCTGCTGGGCTACTGCGTTAGTTACACAGTGGGAACATCAGCAGTGTACTGCTGGGCTACTGTGTTAGTTACACAGTGGGAACATCAGGAGTGTGCTGCTGGGCTACTGTGTTACACAGTGGGAACAGCAGTGTGCTGCTGGGCTACTGTGTTAGTTACACAGTGGGAACATCAGGAGTGTGCTGCTGGGCTACTGCGTTAGTTACACAGTGGGAACATCCGGAGTGTGCTGCTCGGCTACTGTATTAGTTACACAGTGGTAACATCAGCAGTGTGCTGCTGAGCTGCTGTGTTAGTTACACAGTATGAACATCAGCAGTGTGCTGCTGAGCTGTGTTAGTTACACAGTGGGAAGATCACCAGTGTGCTGCTGGGCTACTGTGTTAGATACACAGTGGGAACATCAGGAGTGTGCTGCTGGGCTACTGTGTTAGATACACAGTGGGAACATCAGCAGTGTGCTGCTGAGCTACTGCGTTACACAGTGGGAACATCAGCAGTGTGCTGCTGATCTACTGCGTTAGTTACACAGTGGGAACATCAGGAGTGTGCTGCTGGGCTACTGTGTTAGTTACACAGTGGGAACATCAGCAGTGTGCTGCTGGGCTACTGTGTTAGTTACACAGTGGGAACATCAGCAGTGTGCTGCTGGGCTACTGCGTTAGTTACCCAGTGGGAACATCAGCAGTGTGCTGCTGGGCTACTTGCGTTAGTTACACAGTGGGAAAATCAGCAGTGTGCTGCTGGCTACTGTGTTGTTACACAGTGGGAACATCAGCAGTGTGCTGCTGGCTGTGTTAGTTACACAGTGGGAACATCAACAGTGTGCTGCTGGGCTACTGCGTTAGTTACACAGTGGGAACATCAGCAGTGTGCTGCTGGGCTACTGCGTAAGTTACACAGTGGGAACATCAGCAGTGTGCTGCTGGGCTACTGCGTTAGTTACACAGTGGGAACATCAGCAGTGTGCTGCTGGGCTACTGTGTATAGTTACACAGTGGGAACATCAGCAGTGTGCTGCTGGGCTACTGCGTAAGTTACACAGTGGGAACATCAGCAGTGTGCTGCTGGGCTACTGCGTTAGTTAACAGTGGGAACATCAGCAGTGTGCTGCTGGGCTACTGTGTTAGTTACACAGTGGGGAAAATCAGCAGTGTGCTGCTGGGCTACTGCGTAAGTTACACAGTGGGAACATCAGCAGTGTGTGCTGGGCTACTGCGTTAGTTACACAGTGGAACATCAGCAGTGTGCTGCTGGGCTACTGTGTTAGTTACACAGTGGGAACATCAGCAGTGTGCTGCTGGGCTACTGCGTAAGTTACACAGTGGGAACATCAACAGTGTGCTGCTGGGCTACTGCGTTAGTTACACAGTGGGAACATCAGCAGTGTGCTGCTGGGCTGTGTTAGTTACACAGTGGGAACATCAACACGTGTGCTGCTGGGCTACTGTGTTAGTTACACAGTGGGAACATCAGCAGTGTGCTGCTGGGCTACTGCGTTAGTTTACACAGTGGGAACATCAGCAGTGTGCTGCTGGGCTACTGTGTTAGTTACACAGTGGGAACATCAGCAGTGTGCTGCTGGGCTACTGCGTAAGTTACACAGTGGGAACATCAGCAGTGTGCTGCTGGGCTACTGCGTTAGTTACACAGTGGGAACATCAGCAGTGTGTCTGCTGGGCTGTGTTAGTTACACAGTGGGAACATCAACAGTGTGCTGCTGGGCTACTGCGTTAGTTACACAGTGGGAACATCAGCAGTGTGCTGCTGGGCTACTGTGTTACACAGTGGGAACATCAGCAGTGTGCTGCTGGGCTACTGCGTAAGTTACACAGTGGGAACATCAGCAGTGTGCTGCTGGGCTACTGGTCGTTAGTTACAAGTGGGAACATCAGCAGTGTGCTGCTGGGCTACTGTGTTAGTTACACAGTGGGAACATCAGCAGTGTGCTGCTGGGCTACTGCGTAAGTTACACAGTGGGAACATCAGCAGTGTGCTGCTGGGCTACTGCGTTTGTTACACAGTGGGAACATCAGCAGTGTGCTGCTGGGCTACTGTGTTAGTTACACAGTGGGAACATCAGCAGTGTGCTGCTGGGCTGTGTTAGTTACACAGTGGGAACATCAACAGTGTGCTGCTGGCTACTGCGTTAGTTACACAGTGGGAACATCAGCAGTGTGCTGCTGGGCTACTGTGTTAGTTACACAGTGGGAACATCAGCAGTGTGCTGCTGGGCTACTGTGTTAGTTACACAGTGGGAACATCAGCAGTGTGCTGCTGGGCTACTGCGTAAGTTACACAGTGGGAACATCAGCAGTGTGCTGCTGGGCTACTGCGTTAGTTACACAGTGGGAACATCAGCAGTGTGCTGCTGGGCTACTGTGTTAGTTACACAGTGGGAACATCAGCAGTGTGCTGCTGGGCTGTGTTATTTACACAGTGGGAACATCAACAGTGTGCTGCTGGGCTACTGCGTTAGTTACACAGTGGGAACATCAGCAGTGTGCTGCTGGGCTACTGTGTTAGTTACACAGTGGGAACATCAGCAGTGTGCTGCTGGGCTACTGCGTAAGTTACACAGTGGGAACATCAGCAGTGTGCTGCTGGGCTACTGCGTTAGTTTACACAGTGGGAACATCAGCAGTGTGCTGCTGGGCTACTGTGTTAGTTACACAGTGGGAACATCAGCAGTGTGCTGCTGGGCTACTGCGTAAGTTACACAGTGGGAACATCAGCAGTGTGCTGCTGGGCTACTGCGTTAGTTACACAGTGGGAACATCAGCAGTGTGCTGCTGGGCTACTGTGTTAGTTACACAGTGGGAACATCAGCAGTGTGCTGCTGGGCTACTGCGTAGTTTACACAGTGGGAACATCAGCAGTGTGCTGCTGGGCTACTGCGTTAGTTACACAGTGGGAACATCAGCAGTGTGCTGCTGGGCTGTGTTAGTTACACAGTGGGAACATCAACAGTGTGCTGCTGGGCTACTGTGTTAGTTACACAGTGGGAACATCAGCAGTGTGCTGCTGGGCTACTGTGTTAGTTACACAGTGGGAACATCAGCAGTGTGCTGCTGGGCTACTGTGTTAGTTACACAGTGGGAACATCAGCAGTGTGCTGCTGGGCTACTGCGTAAGTTACACAGTGGGAACATCAGCAGTGTGCTGCTGGGCTACTGCGTAAGTTACACAGTGGGAACATCAGCAGTGTGCTGATGGGCTCAAAGTGTGATCAAAGGCACGTTCTGTTTGTTAAGGTAGACAGGTTCAGTTCCTTAATTTATTTTCATAACTATAGACCTACCCCCTCAGCTCTGGGAACAATCTTGACTGACGTAGTGCAGGCTAGATGCTGGTGCTGTGCGCACTTCTTACCTATTTGTGGTTGTACGGGTCGATTTACAGCTCCTGGCCCGCTTCTTCACTGGTCGCTACTAGGTCTGCTCTCTCCCTGCTCCATGAGCCTTATCATGCCTCTTCTTAAAGCTATGTATGGATCCTTCCTCCACTACATCACTCTCCAGAATATTCCACTTCCCGTGTGTACTCGCCTTTTTGTGGTTGCAGGGGTCGATTGACAGCTCCTGACCCCGCCTCTTCATTTATCACTACTAGGTCCTCTCTCTCCCTGCTCCATGAGCTTTATCATACCTCGTCTTAAAACTATGTATGGTTCCTGCCTCCACTAAGTCACTTGCCAGACAATTCCACTTCCTGACAACTCTATGACTTAAGAAATACTTCCTAACATCCCTTTGACTCATCTGAGTCTTCAACTTTCAATTGTGACCCCTTTTTTCTGTGTCCCATCTCTGGAACATCCTGTCTCTATCTACCCTGTCAATTCCTCGCAGTATTTTGTATGTCGTTATCATGTCTCCCCTAACCCTCCTGTTCTCCAGTGTCGTCAGGTCGATTTCCCTTAACCTTTCTTCGTAGGACATTCCACTTAGCTCTGGAACTAGTCTTGTTGCAAACTTTTGCACTTTCTCTAATTTCTTGACGTGCTTGACCAGGTGTGGGTTACAAACTGGTGCTACAAACTACAGTATGGGCCTGACGTACATGGTGTACTGAGTCTTGAACGATTCCTTACCGAGATGTCTGAATGCTATTCTCAGGTTTGCGAGTTGGCCATATGCTGCAGCAGTTATTTGGTTCATGTGCGCCTCAGATATGCTCGGTATTTTACTCACCCCAAGACCCTTTTCTTTGAGTGAGGTTTGTAGTTTTTGGCCACCTAGCCTATACTCTGCAGTCTACTTTGCCCTTCCCAGATCTTCATTACTCTGCATTTGGCGGGGTTAAATTCGAGGAGCCAGTTGATGGACCAGTCTTCCAGCCTGTCCAAGTCTCTTTGTAGTCCTGCCTGATCCTTATCCGATTTACTTCTCAATAACATCACATCATCTGTAAACAGGGACACTTCTGAATCTATCCCTTCCGTCATGTCATTCACATATACCAGAAATAGCTTGGTCCTAGGACTGACCCCTGTGGAACCCCGCTGGTCACAGGCGCCCACTCTGACACCTCGTCACGTACCATGACTAGCTGTTTCCTCACTGTCAAGTATTCTCTGATCCATTGCAGTGCCCTGCCTGTTATGTGCGCCTGATCCTCTAGCGTTTGCACTAATCTCTTGTGAGGAACTGTCGAGGGCCTTCTTGCAGTCCAAGAAAATGCAATCTATCCACCCCTCTCTCTCGTGTCTTACTTCTGTTACCTTAAACCATACCCCCGGCCGGGATTGAACCCGCGGTCATAGAGTCTCAAAACTCCAGCCCGTCGCGTTAGCCACTAGACCAGCTAGCCACAATAAGATTCATCCAACTATGTATATTTCTACACCATAGGAAAGTTAGCACAGGCACCTCTGTGACCACAAATGCAAGTTTTTACAGACGAATCTCCAGCTAGCATGGCTGTGACGAACTCTAGCTCAAGTCCCTTCACTGCCGTCAACATGACTCAAGAAATCGTAATGACACGATTGCAAATAAACCATACCCCCGGCCGGGATTGAACCCGCGGTCATAGAGTCTCAAAACTCCAGCCCGTCGCGTTAGCCACTAGACCAGCTAGCCACAATAAGATTCATCCAACTAGGTATATTTCTACACCATAGGAAAGTTAGCACAGGCACCTATGGTGTAGAAATATACCTAGTTGGATGAATCTTATTCTGGCTAGCTGGTCTAGTGGCTAACGCGACGGGCTGGAGTTTTGAGACTATGACCGTGGGTTCAATCCCGGCCGGGGGTATGGTTTATTTGCAATCGTGTCATTACGATTTCTTGAGTCATGTTGACGGCAGTGAAGGGACTTGAGCTAGAGTTCGTCACGGCCACGCTAGCTGGAGATTCGTCTGTAAAAACTTGCATTTGTGGTCACAGAGGTGCCTGTGCTAACCTTCCTATGGTGTAGAAATATACCTAGTTGGATGAATCTTATTGTGGCTAGCTGGTCTAGTGGCTAACGCGACGGGCTGGAGTTTTGAGACTCTATGACCGCGGGTTCAATCCCGGCCGGGGGTATGGTTTATTTGCAATCGTGTCATTACGATTTCTTGAGTTCTGTTACCTTATCATAAAACTCCAGTACGTTTGTGACACAGAATTTTCCTTCCCTGAATCTGTGCTGGTTGTCGTTTATAAGCTTGTTCCATTCTAGGTGCTCCACTACTCTCCTGATAGTCTTCGCATACTGTACACGTCAGTCACACTGGTCTGTAGTTTAGTGCCTTGTGTCTGTCTCCATTCTTTAAAATGGGGATTACATATGCCATCTTCCATACCTCAGGTAGTTGCCCAGTTTCAATGGATGTGTTGAAAATTGTTAGTGGCACACACAGTGTGTCTGCTCCCTCTCTAAGGGCCCAAGGAGAGATACTGTTCGGTCTCTCTGCCTTTGAGGTATCAAGTTCACTTAGCTTCTTCACCTCTTCCTTGGTTGTGTGTATTTCATCCAGTACTTGTTGGCATATTCCTTATTGATGTACCTCCCCTATTCTGACTTCCCAGAGTCCTTTTTGTCTTCACTGTAAATACTTCTTTAAACCTCATGTTGAGCTACTCGCGTACTTCTTGGTCGTTTCTTGTGAGCTCCCCACGTTCTTTCCTCAGCCTGATTGCCTGGTCCTTGTCTGGTGTCTTCCTCCTGATGTGGCTATACAACAGCTTCGAGTCAGACTTGACTTTTGACGCTATGTCATTTTCATACTGTCGCTGGACCTCCCTCCTTATCTGTGCATACTCGTTTCTGGCTCTCCGACTAATCTCTTTATTTTCCTGTGTCCTTTGTCTTCTGTACTTTTTCATTCTCTAAGAGGCACACTTAGTTTTTGCCTCCCTACACCTCTGGATAAACCAAGGGCTCGTTCTGGTTTTCCCATTATTTCTGTTGCCCTTAGGAACAAACGTTTCCTCTGCCTCCTTGCATTTTATCACATAGTCCATCATTTTGTTTACTGATTTTCCTACCAATTCTCTTTCCCACTGAATCTCCTGCAGGAAGTTCCTCATGCCTGTGTAGTCCCCCTTTTGTAGTTTAGCTTTTTCTATCCTACTCCTGTTACCCTGTCCACTTGTAACTCTACTACGTATTCAAAGCTCAGAACCACGTGATCACTAGCTCCGAGGGGCCTTTCATACATGATGTTCTCGATGTCTGGGCTACTCAGGGTGAATACGAGGCCCAGTCTTGCTGGTTCATCCTCACCTCTCTCTCTCTGGTAGTGTCCCTAACATGTTGATGCATGAGGTTTTCCAGTACCACATCCATCATTTTGGCTCTCCATGTTTAGAGACCCCCATGTGGCTCCAGGTTTTCCCAATCAATCTTGTGATTGAAATTACCCATAACTAGCAACTCTGCTCTACCTGTGTAAGGTTTCCTGGTCACCTCTGCAAGTGTATCCATCACTGCTCTGTTGCTCTTCGTACTCTTCTCTTGGCCTCCTGCAGTTCTGTGGCGGGTTGTACATCACTGCAATGACTACCTTTATGTCCCCCAGACTGAACTATACCTACTATGTAGTCCTTTTCACCCATTTCGTCCATTCCTTACATTTCCTCAAATCCCCATCGGTTTTTAATGAGCAGTGCAACCCCTCCTCCCCCGTCTGCTCCCTCTATCTTTCCTCAAAAACTGATATCCGAGTGGGAAGATTGTTATCCTGGCGAGTTTCGTTTCTGTGAGTGCTATAATGTCTGGGGACGTCTCCTTGATTCTTTCATGCCACTCCTCACATTTATTTGTTGTTCCATCTGCATTCGTATACCAAACCTTCAAGTTTTTTTTCTAAAACTGTGATCTAGGGAGAACGTTGCATGTACTCACCTATTTGTGGTTGCAGGGGTCGAGTTACAGCTCCTGGCCCTGCCTCTTCACTGACTGCTGTGTGTGTGCGCGTGTGTACTTAGCTCTATAAATGGTTTTAGTAATCTTGCCACTTGAAGGTATTCCGGGTAACGTGGCTGGAGATAAGAGGCTCAGAGGAAGGTGAGATAACACTTGAAGTAATCCCCTTCAATGCCATGGCTTCTCTTGAGTGTACTCTCTCTCTCTCTCTCTCTCTCTCTGTGTGTGTGTACTCACCGATTTATGCTTTCGGAAATTAAAACTCAGCTCCTGGCCCCCGCCTGAACTACAATGACTGGCCGTACCCAAGCCAGGCATAAAGGTGTGCACTGAGACTGTACCCACCAGTGTGTGTGTGTGTGTGTGAACGTGTCGAATGCTGCAATGAAGCAATGTTACTATTGTGGAATGTGTTAATGATGGAGAGCTGGAGCCTAGCATGGGCCAGTAGAACCTCCCTAGCAAGAATCAGGACGGATGACCGAGCCTACCGTACGCTACTACACAAGACCCACACGAGTTTAGAGCTTCATGCAGCACACACCACCAAACACACACCTGAATAATTTAATACAAAATACCGACATTCAACAACAGAAAAAATTGAACCAACCCATAAACATAAAACATAAACCAAGACACATGATAGAAAACACAAGTACAAAACTGATACGAGCTTACGCACCTACGCAATTTGCACCGCCACTTGATCTTGGCAGCTACGCAGACCAGCCACTCACCTGTGAAAAGGAAGTGGAAAGGGCGTTGAAATATGCAGGTAAGTACTCGAGAGTATTAAAGTCTTCGCGAAAAGGCCTAATGAACCATAATGAAACATAATGAACGTGAAATGTTGAATGTAAGATTGGTGAGGGAGAGAGAGAGGGAGAAAGGGAGGGAGGGAGGGAGAAAGGGAGGGAGGGAGGGAGGGAGGGAGGGAGGGAGGGAGGGAGGGAGGGAGGGAGAGGGAGGGAGGGAGGGAGGGAGAGAGAGAGGAGAGGAGAGAGAGAGGGAGGGAGGGAAGGAAGAAGGGTTGGAGAGAGAATGGTGAGTGAGAGAGAGAGAGAGAGAGAGAGAGAGAGAGAGAGAGAGAGAGAGAGAGAGAGAGAGAGAGAGAGAGAGAGAGAGAGAGAGAGAGAGGAGAGAGAGAGAGAAAACTTCAAGAAAACTCAGCCTTCCATGTTCCATTAAAGAAGTTTTCGCGACCACTTAAAATTTCCTCCGGTTATTAGAGGACGTTTAGAGAGGCGAGGAAGTGGAGGCTGTCAGCGGCGTGACAACAGTGACGTCACTTTGGCAGTGACACCAGTCAACTCTACCAAGGCTTCGAAACCATGTTTCTCTTACCCTCTGTAAATACACACACACACACGGGGTGTGTGTGTGTGTGTGTGTGTGTGTGTGTGTGTGTGTGTGTGTGTATATATATATATATATATATATATATATATATATATATATATATATATATATATATATATATATATATATATATATATATATATATATATATATAATCTTAGTCAGCAAGATTCGAAGCCACGTAAGGAAGGTTGGAAAGGGTCTCAAGCGACATACAGGAGAATGAAATAGTTTGAAACCGTACTTGTAGCCCACAGGTGTGCCCGGGCTGGGAAAACACGGCTTGTAAACAAGGCTGCCTAGCTTTTGAGGCACCTGTGGCCGAGTGGTCTAGGGCGTCACTTTGGGAACCTTGACAGCCTTTCTGACTTGGCTTCGGCTCCTGTTGATTGCGATTATTCTCTGTATACACATCTCTTGTTCTGCGAACAAGAGATGGAAGATGTAAAACAATCACAGGGAAAGTTAAATGGTATTTCCAGGCCTTTCGTGTTGCAATCGATACATCTTTAGGAGATTGCAATGTTGCAGAAACGAGTAGGAAGTCCAAGCAGATTCGTTCAAGGGAACGACCTAGCTAGAATGCAATGGCGTTACAGCAAAATGAGTGTAAATTCCACTAGTGCATGCTAAATAAACACGTTAAATGGGAGTGTATGTATTTCGACCTCTAACTGAGGTCCTTTTCAGCATACAAGAATGAGGGTAAGACATGGGAATGACATTAGAAGATCAATTATCCTTGCCTTATGCAGGTGACATGCAGTATTAATGACCTTAGTAGTCATTAAACCAAATGAACCATTGTATATACAGATGTTCCCCGACTTTACGTCTGAGTTTCGTTCCGACCGACCGGTCGGATCTCGAAATGTAGGGATGCGGGAATTATGTCAGCATGGCATGTAGAAGTGGCGTACCTGTACATCATTCTTTTATGCTGATCAATTTCTGTCGTGATTATCTCCCTTTTTTTATCAACCTGATTTATTACCTTAAGTTTCATTACTCACAAACTGATGCTCCTTAGGTAAGGGGATAAGTGTACCATGTAAAGTAAAAGGACACAAGTGCAACTAATGTGACATTTTATTGTGGCAACGTTTCGCTCTCCAGGAGCTTTATCAAGCTTGATAAAGCTCCTGGAGAGCGAAACGTTGCCACAATAAAATGTCACATTAGTTGCACTTGTGTCCTTTTACTTTACATATTGTCGGTAATTCTACCAACTTTATTACAAGTGTACCATAACCCACCGTTGGAGCTTTTGGTCATCTGACCGAGACCTTCCCCTGGTTTATCCCTCCACTCCTTTAAAAATTATGGTCATAGTTATAACCATTTTCTTTTTTTTTATGTTCCTTACTTGTAGGTATAATTCATAGGCTTCACAAATAAAAATGTTATATGGAATGAAGCCTAGGCTAGGCCTATCAATTTTCTTGTTACTCATTATTTACGTACATATTTTATTTCTAATTTATGGTGCATTTTTTACCGGTCGTATGTGTGGATGGACGTAAGTCGCACAGGTCGTAAGACGCATAGGTCGTACGTAGCGAAGGTCGTAATTCGAATACGTCATAAGTCGCAAGTCACATAGGCCGGAAGGGGGGGGTAAATCTATACATCGAGGGGTGTATATCTTAGTGTATATACAGAAAGGGGTGTATATCTATGTATATACACGGTGGCCCGTGGCCTGGTGGCTCAAGCTCTCGCTTCACATGGTGAAGATCCGAGTTCGATTCCCGGCGAAGGTTGAAACACTGGGCGTGTTTCCTTACACCGGTTGTCTATGTTCACCCATCAGTATAAAATGAGTAGGTACCTGGATGTTAGTCGACTGGTGTGGGTCTCGTCCCGGGACAAAACCGATGTAATAATAAGCGGCTCTCTATACAGTAGTATGTCACTGATGTCAGCTAGTCCTGTATACCTTGCGGTCCTGTATACCTTGTACATGTACTTGTAGAAATAAAGATGATATTATTATTATTATTATTATTATTATTATTATTATTAAAGGGATGTATATCTCAGTGTATATTCGCTTAAGAATTTATCCTAATCGCCATTTTTTACCATTAAAGAATTCTTGACTAGTGCGATGCAAACAAATTGAAGCCTTAATGACCGTAGTGATGGTGATAGGCCTGAACCCTAACAGAGCTACCCTAGAATAAGTTCTAAACTAACCTCTAGGCTTGGAATTAACGAAACAACACTAGACTAAGTTCTAGATTAGGTTCTAGGTTAGAAGCATAAGAAGGCGTCCCTAGATCAGATCAGACAGACCTACCAGACAGACAAGACAGACAGACCAGACACACATACATACATACCAGGTACACATAAGACAGAATAGAAATATATACCAGATAGGCACAACAGACAGACAGAAAAGACAGATGAGACAGACCAGAGCAGATACAGACATATAAGAGAGAGAGAGAGAGAGAGAGAGAGAGAGAGAAAAGAAGAGGAGAGAGAGAGAGAGAGAGAGAGAGAAGAGAGAGAGAGAAGAGAGGAGAGAGAGAGAGAGAGAGAGAGAGAGAGAGAGAGAGAGAGAGAGAGAGAGAGAGAGAGAGAGAGAGAGAGAGAGAGAGAGAGAGAGAGAAAAAGAGAGAAAGGGAGAGGAGAAAGAAGAGAGAGGAGAAGAGAGAGAGAGAGAAGAGAGAGAGGAGAGAGAGAGAGAGAGAGAGAGAGAAGAGAGAGAGAGAGAGAGGAAGAGAGAGAGAGAGAGAGAAGAGAGAGAGAGAGAGAGAGAGAAGAGAGAAGAGAGAGAGAGAGAGAGAGAGAAGAGGAGAGAGAGAAAGAGGAGAGAGAGAGAAGAGAGAGAGAGAAGAGAGAGAGAGAAGAGAGAGAGAGAAAGAGAGAGAGAGAGAGAGAGAAGAGAGAGGAGAGAAGAGAGAGAAGAGAGAGGAGAGAGAGAGAGAGAAGAGAGAGAGAGAGAGAAAGAGAGAGAGAAGAGATGAGAGAGAGAAAGAGAGAGAGAGAGGAGAAGAGGGAAAGGGAGAGAAGAAGAAAGAGAGAGAGGGGAGAGAGGAGGAGGAGAGAGAGGAAGGAGGGGACCTATAACAGCAGAGGAGCGTCAAAAATGAGGCGGTGATGTAAACAACACTAAAGAATGAAAGGGAAAAATCTGGAGCTGTGTCCGATATTGGAATGCAAATGCCAAGCCTGTGCCCCAAAGTTGGTGTTGCAGCGTCGCCAACTGCACACACTGATGCAGGGGAAGGGGAAAGAGGGAAGGGAGGAAAGAGAGAGTTTGAAGGGAGGGGTGAAGGAGAGAAAGATGGAGGACAGAAAGGTGGAGGGAAGAGGGAAGGAGGTACAAAAAAAAAAAAAAAAATAAAGAAGGTGACGAGGTGTGGATGGCTTAAAATGGACTGAGAGAAGAACAAGCATCTTCTTCCATCACCTCTTATTCTCTGCTTTATCGTATTCACTTCAGTTTTCCTTCTATTTTTACCGTTTCCCTTTATTCCGTGTGGCGTCCGACTTGTGACTATTCATGGTTCCTGACCTGTCAAGCCCTGTCATGCCTCATTAATGACATGCCTGTCAAGCCCTGTCATGCCTCATTAATGACATACAATACTGGCAAGTTTATTAAGAAGACGTGTGCACCTTCATGGTTAAGGGAATGATCACTTTTTATTAAGGCTGAGGGACTGACCACCTTCTATCAGAGCTGAAGGACTGACCACCTTCTATCAGGGCTGAAGGACTGACCACCTTCTATCAGGGCTGAAGGACTGACCACCTTCTATCAGGGCTGAAGGACTGACCACCTTCTATCAGGGCTGAAGGACTGACCACCTTCTATCAGGGCTGAAGGACTGACCACCTTCTATCAGGGCTGAAGGACTGACCACCTTCTATCAGGGCTGAAGGACTGACCACCTTCTATCTAGGCTGAGTGACTACCACCTTCTATCTAGGCTGAGTGACTACCACCTTCTATCTAGGCTGAGGGACTGACCACCTTCTATCAAGGCTGAGGGACTGACCACCTTCTATCTAGGCTGAGTGATTGACTACCTTCTATCTACGCTGAGGGACTGACCACCTTCTATCTAGGCTGAGGGACTGACCATCTTTTATCAAGGCTGAGTGACTGACCACCTTCTATCAAGGCTGAGTGACTGACCACCACTTATCTAGGCTGTGCGACTGACCACTTTCTATCAAGGCTGAGGAACTAACCATCTTCTATCAAGGCCTCTATATTTGACTGAAGAAGCCTGATGCGCAGTCAAAACGTTTCCGCAATAAAGATATCTAGGATGATTAAAACATGTGCGCGACATATGTTTTCTTAGAGGACGGAGAATTAAGCCTACATTACTCTAAGCCCTGAATGAACCATATTGGTTCTTCCTTCTCTCTCTTTCCTTCCCCTTTCCCCGCTCCTTACCCTACGACTTTTTGCCCTTCTCGACTTTCTCACCTCAGCTGCGACTTGACAATGGTTCAGATTGGACCGAAACGTCGCCGTAAGGTTCCTCTCTAAACTGTGGATTTTCGATGAATGAATTAATCTTACCACCCTGAGGCTGAAGAAGTATTTCCTAACATCCCCCTGACTAAACCCTATCAATACCGAGTATCTAATATGTCGTAATCATGTTTGACATGTCTGCTGAACACCTCGCTGCCAAGATGCAAGGGAACCCTCCTTTGCTAACCGCAAGAACTGTCTTAGTTGTCGGAGGTGAAAATAAGTACGAAAAAAAAGGTCGTGGGCTCGGATATGGTAAGCCCAAGACTGCTGAGTAGATATGCTGGCCAGCGAAGATCATCTGTAACTCGCATCAATCAGCATTGTCTAGCAAAATGTGTTGGTAATAAGCAACAGTCCAGTGTCACTCCAGTCAATCACTTTCAAAATTACTAAGAGAATAATTTCAAGGCAAATGATGGCAATTTTTGTTTTTTTTTACTACAATTTGCTTCTTTGTGACCGTCGATATGGCTTAAAGAAAGGCCACACTGCTGCTGATCTCCTGTTAAACTTTTCCAATATGTGACATCAGTCACTGGATAAATCTAAGATCGGCTGTGAACTAACACTGGACACTGCTGGCAAAACTGCAAGAACTTGGATTCTGTCTCTGCACTACACCATGGTGATTACCTCGAAGGTAGATCTCTAAGAGTAGTTATTAATGGGAGAGAGTCTACAAGATAATCAGCACCAGTGTTCCACGGGAAGTGTGCTTAGTCTATTGTTATGGAATGTCTACTTCAATGACCTTCGCTTCACCCCAGAATCCCATTCCTATGCAGATAAATGACTGTACTCTGACATTTACTAACGCAAGAGAGGAAATGTCAGCTGCTCTCAGGCACATCAATTACCAGATTACAGCTATATCAGCCTGGGGGAAAATGATGGCAGATTGCATTTGCTTCTGAGAAAACACAAATAATGGGCTCTAGGCATCATGATTTTAATGCTGAAGCAGTGGTAAGAATGAGTGGAAGAGTGTTACAACCCAGGGATGAGGTGCATATCCTAGGGGTGAAATTTCACTCCAAAACATCTATGAAGAATAACGTGGTAAATCTTGCAAGTAAGGCAACCAAGAAGCTAACAACACTATGGTGTATCTCATACCTGCTCGACAGCAGAGGCTGTAAAACACTGTATGAGGCATAAATGCATTCACACTTTGATTATGCACCACTTTCTTGGTTTGCTAGGTGTCATCTACGACTTTTGGACAGAATGGAGAACGGAGCAAGATGACTTCTCTCTCGCCTGGCCTCGGCCTGGATGGTTGTCATTTCAACAGAACCTTCAACACTGGAGAGAAGAGGTAGCCTTACTATTAGGTACAGGGACAGTATTGTCAATGTACAATATTTGGCTCTACTTCGCGGACAGCGTGAAGACAGCTTCTACACAACAAGATGGGCAGCATACAACTACACTGGATGTACCCTTCAAGAACATTACTTCACACGAGATCATTCATTCTTAGAATCACTCATGTTTGGAACATGTTCGTACAGCATAACAACACAGCTGATCAAATGAAATCACTGGACCACAGGTGGCTCCTACTTTATCCTCTTCCCTACTTGTATGCTTCATAACAATAAAATTGTAAATGGTAATGCTAGGTAAAGCTTTCAAATTAAAGTGACAGCTGTTAACTTGTAAATAAAAAGACGAACTTCTGAACCTAACCTTGTAAAGAAAGTGTGTGTGTGTGTGTGTGTGTGTGTGTGTGTGTGTGTGTGTGTGTGTGTGTGTGTGTGTGTGTGTGTGAGAGAGAGAGAGAGGGGGGGGGAGATACTCAATACAGCTCCCACACTGGCGCCAACACGCAAACAAGACCCAAGAAACACGATAGTGCTTCAGATGACCAGGAGGAGCCTTACAAACACTTCACAGCCAACTAGACGTGTGTTGCGCTCGCTGCGCCATCCCAGACAGGTATCCCCGTATCCCATAAATCCAGGCCCCTCTACCTCTCCCATAAATCCAGGCCCCTCTACCTCTCCCATAAACCCAGGCCCCTCTACCTCTCCCATAAACCCAGGCCCCTCTACCTCTCCCATAAACCCAGGCCCCTCTACCTCTCCCATAAACCCAGGCCCCTCTACCTCTCCCATAAACCCAGGCCCCTCTACCTCTCCCATAAACCCAGGTTCCTCTACCTCTCCCATAAATCCAGGTCCCTCTACCTCTCCCATAAACCCAGGCCCCTCTACCTCTCCCATAAACCCAGGCCCCTCTACCTCTCCCATAAACCCAGGCCCCTCTACCTCTCCCATAAACCCAGGTTCCTCTACCTCTCCCTTAAACCCAGGCCCCTCTACCTCTCCCATAAACCCAGGTTCCTCTACCTCTCCCATAAACCCAGGTTCCTCTACATCTCCCTTAAACCCAGGCCCCTCTACCTCTCCCATAAACCCAGGTTCCTCTACTCTCTCCCATAAACCCAGGCCCCTCTACCTCTCCCATAAACCCAGGCCCCTCTACCTCTCCCATAAATCCAGGCCCCTCTACCTCTCCCATAAACCCAGGCCCCTCTACCTCTCCCATAAACCCAGGCCCCTCTACCTCTCCCATAAATCCAGGCCCCTCTACCTCTCCCATAAACCCAGGCCCCTCTACCTCTCCCATAAATCCAGGCCCCTCTACCTCTCCCATAAACCCAGGCCCCTCTACCTCTCCCATAAACCCAGGCCCCTCTACCTCTCCCATAAATCCAGGCCCCTCTACCTCTCCCATAAACCCAGGCCCCTCTACCTCTCCCATAAATCCAGGCCCCTCTACCTCTCCATAAACCCAGGCCCCTCTACCTCTCCCATAAATCCAGGCCCCTCTACCTCTCCCATAAACCCAGGCCCCTCTACCTCTCCCATAAACCCAGGCCCCTCTACCTCTCCCATAAACCCAGGCCCCTCTACCTCTCCCATAAACCCAGGCCCCTCTACCTCTCCCATAAACCCAGGTTCCTCTACCTCTCCCATAAACCCAGGCCCCTCTACCTCTCCCATAAACCCAGGCCCCTCTACCTCTCCCATAAACCCAGGTTCCTCTACCTCTCCCATAAACCCACGCCCCTCTACCTCTCCCATAAACCCAGGCCCCTCTACCTTTCCCATAAACCCAGGTTCCTCTACATCTCCCTTAAACCCAGGCCCCTCTACCTCTCCCATAAACCCAGGTTCCTCTACATCTCCCTTAAACCCAGGCCCCTCTACCTCTCCCATAAACCCAGGTTCCTCTACATCTCCCTTAAACCCAGGCCCCTCTACCTCTCCCATAAACCCAGGCCCCTCTACCTCTCCCATAAACCCAGGTTCCTCTACATCTCCCTTAAACCCAGGCCCCTCTACCTCTCCCATAAACCCAGGTTCCTCTACTTCTCCCTTAAACCCAGGCCCCTCTACCTCTCCCATAAACCCAGGTTCCTCTACTTCTCCCTTAAACCCAGGCCCCTCTACCTCTCCCATAAACCCAGGCCCCTCTACCTCTCCCATAAACCCAGGTTCCTCTACATCTCCCTTAAACCCAAGCCCCTCTACCTCTCCCATAAACCCGAGTAAAGTATCTCTGTAACCGATAACTCCTGGCCGGTCTATTTCAATGCACAGAGCGCAGAAAAAAAGTTTCTGTCATGATTCAATATCAGTGATGAAGATGTGAAGAAAATCATAAGCACTGACAAGTCATCACATGGAAACAAACATCACGATTTCTACGATAAAAAAAAAATGGTGAATGTTCCTGTAGAGTCCAAAATTACTGAACAACAGGTGTTATACCAAAACAAGGTGTCATCCTTGTCTTAAGATGCAACAGTTTTATTTTTTAAAATTTAAAACTTCAGGAAAGGCATACTCAAGTTTTTCACAGAAAAAAAAATTAATTGTCATATACGCCTATAATACTCCAAACCTTCTAGGTAAGAATCGCTGTTTGATGTTTGAAGCTGATCAGAAGAGGCTTTCTCAAATTCTTTTTTTTCAACAAAATGGCCATATCCCACCTAGGCAGGGTGACCTAAAGAGAAAAGCGTGAGTTTCTCTTTTTAAATTTAGTAATTTATACAGGAGAAGGGGTTACTATCCCATTGCTCCTGGCATTTTAGCCGCCTCTTACGACAGGCATGACTTACGGAGGAAGAATTCTGTTCCACATCGCCATGGAATTACCGCACCGAAACCAAATCCGAAAAAACTGACCAGAGAGCGCTTGCACAGGCCAGTAACAGCAAGAACCTTCCCGTAGTTACAGTGCACCAGCGTAAAAAAATTGAAGTCGATCGGATGAGGCATTCTCCACTTATAAACCAAAACCTTAGAGGAATATAGTAGTAGGTTCGCCGGTGTTGACCCGGCCCGAGTCTTTTCCAGTTGGTGACCCGGTGGAGGAAGGAAAAAAATGAATAGTGAGGCAAGCACCTAAACATAACTTGGAGATACCTAATTATAGGTATGAGAATGACGGAGCGAGGGACTAACATCTTCCTCTCCCGGCTCCCTGCCACAAATCTTGCCTGAGTCTGGGAATACTGCCACACATCCTCTCCACAACCATCAACATGTAAATGAGCAACACCAAGTGGTGGATGCAGCAACACAACGATGTGGATACAGCAAAACAACGAGGTGGATACACCAACATAACGAGGGGATACAGCAACATAACGAGTTGGATACAGCAACACGACGATGTGGATACAGCAACACAAGGTGGTGGTGGATACAACAACACAAGGTGGTGGTGGATACAGCAACACAAGGTGGTGGATACAGTAACACAAGTTGGTGGTGCATACAGTAACACAAGGTGGTGGTGCATACAGTAACACAAGGTGGTGGTGGATACAGCAACACAAGGTGGTAGTGGATACAACAACACAAGGTGGTTGTGGATACAGCAACACAAGGTGGTGGTGGATACAGTAACACAAGGTGGTGATGGATACAGTAACACAAGGTGGTGGAGGATACAGTAACACAAGCTGGTGGATACAGTAACACAAGGTGGTGGAGGATACAGTAACACAAGCTGGTGGATACAGTAACACAAGGTGGTGGAGGATACAGTAACACAAGCTGGTGGATACAGCAACACAAGGTGGTGGTGGATACAGTAACACAAGCTGGTGGATACAGCAACACAAGGTGGTGGTGGATACAGTAACACAAGGTGGTGGTGGATACAGCAACACGAGGTGGTGGTGGATACAGCAACACAAGGTGGTGGTGGATACAGCAACACAAGGTGGTGGGTGGATACAGTAACACAAGGTAGTTGTGGATACAGTAACACAAGGTAGTTGTGGATACAGTAACACAAGGTGGTTGTGGATACAGAAACACAAGGTGGTGGTGGATACAGCAATACAAAGATGTGGTGGATACAGTAACACAAGGTAGTGGAGGATACAGTAACACAAGGTAGTGGAGGATACAGTAACACAAGCTGGTGGATACAGCAATACAAGGTGGTGGTGGATACAGTAACACAAGGTGGTGGTGGATACAGCAACACAAGGTGGTGGTGGATACAGTAACACAAGGTGGTTGTAGATACAGTAACACAAGGTGGTTGTGGATACAGAAACACAAGGTGGTGGTGGATACAGCAACACAAGGTGGTGGTGGTGGATACAGCAACACAAGGTGGTGGTGGTGGATACAGTAACACAAGGTGGTGGTGGATACAGCAACACAAGGTGGTGGTGGATACAGCAACACAAGGTGGTGGTGGATACAGAAACACAAGGTGGTGGTAGATACAGAAACACAAGGAGGTGATGGATACAGCAACACAAGGAGGTGATGGATACAGCAACACAAGGTGGTGGTGGATACAGCAACACAAGGTGGTGGTGGATACAGCAACACAAGGTGGTGGTGGATACAGCAACACAAGGTGGTGGTGGATACAGTAACACAAGGTGGTGGTGGATACAGCAACACAAGGTGGTGGTGGATACAGCAACACAAGGTGGTGGTGGATACAGTAACACAAGGTGGTGGTAGATACAGAAACACAAGGAACTGATGGATACGGCAACACAAGGTGGTGGTGGTGGATACAGCAACACAAGGTGGTGGTGGTGGATACAGCAACTCAAGGAGCTGGTGGTGGATACAGCAACACAAGGTGATGGATACAGCAACACAAGGAGCTGGTGGATACAGCAACACAAGGTAATGGATACAGCAACACAAGGTGATGGATACAGCAACACAAGGAGCTGGTGGATACAGCAACACAAGGTGATGGATACAGCAACACAAGAAGGCGGATACAGCAACGTACTTCCCACAGTAATGAAGAAAAGGCACCAGTGAAGAGCCAACTTTTAATTCGACTACGTTTCGTTCTATAAAGAGAGAAATGTTTCCACAAGAGAACTTTGTTGTGCTCCTGTGTTTTACCACCACACGAGGTTTTGGCTGTATTGAATCAAATATAATTATGAGTTCTAGGGTTTAAGAGAGGTAATTATAGCAGCAGCGTGTTGGGTGAACTTGTTCAATTCAGTGAAGCTTCAATTTTAGCTGACAGTCTTGTCGGGTGTACCTAAGACCTCTTTACCAGTTAAGTGCTATATCCGGGTTGTAGTTCCCTTCCTCTCTCACACGCATAAAGCTCTCTCTCTCTCTCTCTCTCTCTATTATACACAACACTCCTACGGAGAAAAGACACTGGGGTAACCCAGGGTTCAACTGACAATGTGGCAGGCAAAAGCTAGGAACACAGAATCACGTTAGCGTGCAGAACGAACTCATAGAAGCTAGCAGGAGAGCAAGAAATTATATCTAGGTGAGGAGGGTAACTGGAAAATAACTGGAAATAAACGCAGTCAAGGCAAAGACAGAACCAAAGGTGTTCTGAAACCACATCAGAAACAAGTGACAAGATAAAAACAGGTTTCATTTTTTTTTTTACAAAGAAACAAGACCTAGTTAGCATCAAAGATAAGAGACAGAGCACATTATTATTATTATAATCAAGGGGGAAGCGCTAAACCCGGAGGATTATACAGCGCCTGGGGGGGGATGTGGAAGGCATTCAGGCTTAATTCGGGGAACTGGAGCACAGATCCAATTCCCTAAATCAAGAGCCCCTCACCAACATCAAGGAACCTTCCTTGAGGGGAGAGACAGAGCACAGCAAATAAAATAGAACAATTAAGCATTGAAACGAGAGATTATAACGAAGGATATTAAGGGACGGGAGCTGTAATAATATGCATGCCAGTCATACTTATCTTAAATAAATCACTTGAGACTGGCAACGTGCCAGATGACTGGAAGGTAACCCACTCAATACCAGTATCCAAGAAAGGTGACAGGTAAGAGATCCCCAAACAACATCCAGGGGGTCGCTGACGATCCTAATATACAAACTACTGGAAACCATCATAAGAGACTTGTTAAATATAAAGAGAGTGCTGGATTTCCTTCCCGATGTTTCACCCTAATGAAGCACGTGGTCAATCTTCTTTCACCCTGAAGAAGCACGTGGTCGGTCTTCTTTCACCCTGAAGAAGCACGTGGTCTGTCTTCTTTCACTATGAAGAAGCACGTGGTCTGTCTTCTTTCACCCTGAAGAAGCACGTGGTCGGTCTTCTTTCACCCTGAAGAAGCACGTGGTCGGTCTTCTTTCACCCTGAAGAAGCACGTGGTCGGTCTTCTTTCACCCTGAAAAAGCACGTGGTCGGTCTTCTTTCACCATGAAGAAGCACGTGGTCGGTCTTCTTTCACCATGAAGAAGCACGTAGTCGGTCTTCTTTCACCCTGAAGAAGCACGTGGTCGGTCTTCTTTCACCCTGAAGAAGCACGTGGTCGGTCTTCTTTCACCCTGAAGAAGCACGTGGTCGGTCTTCTTTCACCCTGAAAAAGCACGTGGTCAGTCTTTCATTCAGAAGCAGCACGTGGACAGTCTTCTTGCACTTGTACACAGGAGAAACTTCAATAAAGTGTCTCTGTACCAGTGTTTCTTCCTGCACAGAATAAATCACCACCAGATCATTTATGCACAGTATAAATGATGTGGTGAAAGCTATTATATATCGTATTAGACGACGCCAAATAATCAAACACAAACTGAAGAGGACGAAAAGTTTCACGACCTGGATAGCTTCACGAACAGTCACAAAAAAATGGTTTTTAGAATTTAAGTCCAGCAAAAGCAAGGTTATGAAGCTGAGGGACTGAGAAAGGCGGCGATAAACAGAGCTCACAGAAAGAGCTAAAAGAAAAAAAAGAGATAATTGCTCCCCATACCTGTCTCCTGTGGCACATATAAACAAAATAACATCGGCAGGGAAGGTTAAGCATGCAAACATAAGAGTGAAGACTTTATCCCTTTGTGTGTGACAAATTCTTCAATATGCCGGTTGGAACCCACACCTGGTTACCTGGATACCTGGAGGTTATTCCGGGGATCAACGCCCCCGCGGCCCGGTCCATGACCAGGCCTCCCGCGCTGGCAAAAAAATAGTGAAGCTTAGCTTGTGGATAGGGACACTTGTGCCCAGTTCAAGACATTAAATAAAACCTTTTGCCACGAGTGGCTCTACCAGTCCTAATGCAGAATATGCTATAAGAGGATATTATAGTGCCCATTTCCACAAAATGGAGCTTGAGAGAGTATAAAGGAGAACATCGAGACTGGTAAACAAGATGAGGGACGTATGCTGCGGGGGGAAAAAAATAGGTGAAATCAGCCAAGGAAAACTACTGGGTGTCAGTGATCATGTTGCATTAAGTTTTGGGCACATGGTGTAAAAGGAAATGGGAGAATTAAGAAGTAGAAAATCGGACTAGAGGAGAGAAAATAATGACGGTAAGAGAACACCTGAATAGTTCAGAGGGAAAGGAAACTGGTAGGCAAAACGGTACGAAATTGGGATAGAGAAAGTTCCAACAGGCAAAGGAAAGATTTACGAAAGGCATGAAAAAAATAAGATAGAGAGAGCTTATGGTTCAACTAGGAATGCAGAAAGTCACTGTGAGATGTTCGACCAACTATAAAGCACATAAATAAGGCAGAAAACATGTAAACAAGAAACAGGAAACACGCAAAATGGCAGAGAATGTGTAAGAAAGCAAGAAAGGAGTGAGAAGAGAAGCTGCAAGACAGTTAAAAATAATAGAGCAAAGTTCAAAACTTAACCAGAGCTATTTTACAGTAAAAAGAAAAATTACAGTTGCACTCCCTCTTTCAGTGGAGTGGAACTGTGGAGTGTGAGGTGGAGTGGAACTGTGGAGTGTGAAGTGGAGTGGAACTGTGGAGTGTGAAGTGGAGTGGAACTGTGGAGTGTGGAGTGGAACTGTGGAGTGTGAAGTGGAGTGGAACTGTGGAGTGTGAAGTGGAGTGGAACTGTGGAGTGTGAAGTGAAGTGGAACTGTGGAGTGTGAAGTGGAGTGGAACTGTGGAGTGTGAAGTGGAACCGTGGAGTGTGAAGTGGAGTGGAACTGTGGAGTGTGAAGTGGAGTGGAACTGTGGAGTGTGAAGTGGAACCGTGGAGTGTGAAGTGGAGTGGAACTGTGGAGTGTGAAGTGGAACCGTGGAGTGTGAAGTGGAGTGGAACTGTGGAGTGTGAAGTGGAGTGGAACTGTGGAGTGTGAAGTGGAGTGGAACTGTGGAGTGTGAAGTGGAAACCGTGGAGTGTGAAGTGGAGTGGAACTGTGGAGTGTGAAGTGGAACCGTGGAGTGTGAAGTGGAGTGGAACTGTGGAGTGTGAAGTGGAGTGGAACTGTGGAGTGAAACTGTGGAGTGTGAAGTGGAGTGGAACTGTGGAGTTTGAAGTGGAGTGGAACTGTGGAGTGTGAAGTGGAGTGGAACTGTGGAGTGTGAAGTGGAGTGGAACTGTGGAGTGTGAAGTGGAGTGGAACTGTGGAGTGTGAAGTGGAGTGGAACTGTGGAGTGTGAAGTGGAGTGGAACTGTGGAGTGTGAAGTGGAGTGGAACTGTGGAGTGTGAAGTGGAGTGGAACTGTGGAGTGTGAAGTGGAGTGGAACTGTGGAGTGTGAAGTGGAGTGGAACTGTGGAGTGTGAAGTGGAACCGTGGAGTGTGAAGTGGAGTGGAACTGTGGAGTGTGAAGTGGAGTGGAACTGTGGAGTGTGAAGTGGAGTGGAACTGTGGAGTGTGAAGTGGAACCGTGGAGTGTGAAGTGGAGTGGAAACTGTGGAGTGTGAAGTGGAGTGGAACTGTGGAAGTGTGAAGTGGAACCGTGGAGTGTGAAGTGGAGTGGAACTGTGGAGTGTGAAGTGGAGTGGAACTGTGGAGTGAAACTGTGGAGTGTGAAGTGGAGTGGAACTGTGGAGTTTGAAGTGGAGTGGAACTGTGGAGTGTTGAAGTGGAGTGGAACTGTGGAGTGTGAAGTGGAGTGGAACTGTGGAGTGTGAAGTGGAGAGTGGAACTGTGGAGTGTGAAGTGGAGTGGAACTGTGGAGTGTGAAGTGGAGTGGAACTGTGGAGTGTGAAGTGGAGTGGAACTGTGGAGTGTGAAGTGGAGTGGAACTGTGGAGTGTGAAGTGGAGTGGAACTGTGGAGTGTGAAGTGGAGTGGAACTGTGGAGTGTGAAGTGGAGTGGAACTGTGGAGTGTGAAGTGGAGTGGAACTGTGGAGTGTGAAGTGGAGTGGAACTGTGGAGTGTGAAGTGGAGTGGAACTGTGGAGTGTGAAGTGGAGTGGAACTGTGGAGTGTGAAGTGGAGTGGAACTGTGGAGTGTGAAGTGGAGTGGAACTGTGGAGTGTGAAGTGGAGTGGAACTGTGGAGTGTGAAGTGGAACCGTGGAGTGTGAAGTGGAGTGGAACTGTGGAGTGTGAAGTGGAGTGGAACTGTGGAGTGTGAAGTGGAGTGGAACTGTGGAGTGTGAAGTGGAACCGTGGAGTGTGAAGTGGAGTGGAACTGTGGAGTGTGAAGTGGAGTGGAACTGTGGAGTGTGAAGTGGAACCGTGGAGTGTGAAGTGGAGTGGAACTGTGGAGTGTGAAGTGGAGTGGAACTGTGGAGTGAAACTGTGGAGTGTGAAGTGGAGTGGAACTGTGGAGTTTGAAGTGGAGTGGAACTGTGGAGTGTGAAGTGGAGTGGAACTGTGGAGTGTGAAGTGGAGTGGAACTGTGGAGTGTGTGAAGTGGAGTGGAACTGTGGAGTGTGAAGTGGAGTGGAACTGTGGAGTGTGAGTGGAGTGGAACTGTGGAGTGTGAAGTGGAGTGGAACTGTGGAGTGTGAAGTGGAGTGGAACTGTGGAGTGTGAAGTGGAGTGGAACTGTGGAGTGTGAAGTGGAGTGGAACTGTGGAGTGTGAAGTGGAGTGGAACTGTGGAGTGTGAAGTGGAGTGGAACTGTGGAGTGTGAAGTGGAGTGGAACTGTGGAGTGTGAAGTGGAGTGGAACTGTGGAGTGTGAAGTGGAGTGGAACTGTGGAGTGTGAAGTGGAGTGGAACTGTGGAGTGTGAAGTGGAGTGGAACTGTGGAGTGTGAAGTGGAGTGGAACTGTGGAGTGGAACTGTGGAGTGTGAAGTGGAGTGGAACTGTGGAGTGTGAAGTGGAGTGGAACTGTGGAGTGTGAAGTGGAGTGGAACTGTGGAGTGTGAAGTGGAGTGGAACTGTGGAGTGTGAAGTGGAGTGTAACTGTGGAGTGTGAAGTGGAACCGTGGAGTGTGAAGTGGAGTGGAACTGTGGAGTGTGAAGTGGAGTGGAACTGTGGAGTGAAACTGTGGAGTGTGAAGTGGAGTGGAACTGTGGAGTTTGAAGTGGAACTGTGGAGTGTGAAGTGGAGTGGAACTGTGGAGTGTGAAGTGGAACTGTGGAGTGTGAAGTGGAACTGTGGAATGTGAAGTGGAACCGTGGAGTGTGAAGTGGAGTGGAACTGTGGAGTGTGAAGTGGAGTGTAACTGTGGAGTGTGAAGTGGAACCGTGGAGTGTGAAGTGGAGTGGAACTGTGGAGTGTGAAGTGGAGTGGAACTGTGGAGTGAAACTGTGGAGTGTGAAGTGGAGTGGAACTGTGGAGTTTGAAGTGGAACTGTGGAGTGTGAAGTGGAGTGGAAACTGTGGAGTGTGAAGTGGAACTGTGGAGTGTGAAGTGGAACTGTGGAATGTGAAGTGGAGTGGAACTGTGGAGTGTGAAGTAGAACTGTGGAGTGGAGTGGAACTGTGGAGTGTGAAGTGGAACTGTGGAATGTGAAGTGGAGTGGAACTGTGGAGTGTGAAGTGGAACTGTGGAGTGGAGTGGAACTGTGGAGTGTGAAGTGAAGTGGAACTGTGGAGTGTGAAGTGAAGTGGAACTGTGGAGTGTGAAGTGGAGTGGAACTGTGGAGTGTGAAGTGGAGTGGAACTGTGGAGTGGAGTGGAACTGTGGAGTGTGAAGTGGAACTGTGGAGTGTGAAGTGAAGTGGAACTGTGGAGTGTGAAGTGGAGTGGAACTGTGGAGTGTGAAGTGAAGTGGAACTGTGGAGTGTGAAGTGGAGTGGAACTGTGGAGTGTGGAGTGGAGTGGAACTGTGGAGTGTGAAGTGAAGTGGAACTGTGGAGTGTGAAGTGAAGTGGAACTGTGGAGTGTGAAGTGAAGTGGAACTGTGGAGCGTGAAGTGAAGTGGAACTGTGGAGTGTGAAGTGGAGTGGAACTGTGGAGTGTGAAGTGGAGTGGAACTGTGGAGTGTGGAGTGGAACTGTGGAGTGTGAAGTGGAACTGTGGAGTGTGGAGTGGAACTGTGGAGTGTGAAGTGGAGTGGAACTGTGGAGTGTGAAGTGGAGTGGAACTGTGGAGTGTGAAGTCGAACTGTGGAGTGTGAAGTGGAGTGGAACTGTGGAGTGTGAAGTGAAGTGGAACTGTGGAGTGTGGAAGTGGAGTGGAACTGTGGAGTGTGAAGTGGAGTGGAACTGTGGAGTGTGAAGTGAAGTGGAACTGTGGAGTGTGAAGTGGAGTGGAACTGTGGAGTGTGAAGTGGAGTGGAACTGTGGAGTGTGAAGTGGAGTGGAACTGTGGAGTGTGAAGTGGAGTGGAACTGTGGAGTGTGAAGTGGAGTGGAAGTGGAGTGGAAGTGGAGTGGAACTGTGGAGTGTGGAGTGGAGTGGAACTGTGGAGTGTGAAGTGGAACTGTGGAGTGTGAAGTGGAGTGGAACTGTGGAACGTGAAGTGGAGTGGAACTGTGGAGTGTGAAGTGGAGTGGAACTGTGGAGTGTGAAGTGGAGTGGAACTGTGGAGTGTGAAGTGGAGTGGAACTGTGGTGTGAAGTGGAGTGGAACTGTGGAGTGGAACTGTGGAGTGTGAAGTGGAGTGGAACTGTGGAGTATGAAGTGGAGTGGAACTGTGGAGTGTGAAGTGAAGTGGAGTGGAACTGTGGAGTGTGAAGTGGAGTGGAACTGTGGAGTGTGAAGTAGAACTGTGGAGTGTGAAGTGGAGTGGAACTGTGGAGTGTGAAGTGAAGTGGAACTGTGGAGTGTGAAGTGGAGTGGAACTGTGGAGTGTGAAGTGGAGTGGAACTGTGGAGTGTGAAGTGAAGTGGAACTGTGGAGTGTGAAGTGGAGTGGAACTGTGGAGTGTGAAGTGGAGTGGAACTGTGGAGTGTGAAGTGGAGTGGAACTGTGGAGTGTGGAGTGGAACTGTGGAGTGTGAAGTGGAGTGGAACTGTGGAGTGTGAAGTGGAGTGTGGAGTGGAACTGTGGAGTGTGAAGTGGAGTGGAACTGTGGAGTGTGAAGTGGAGTGGAACTGTGGAGTGTGGAGTGGAACTGTGGAGTGTGTGAAGTGGAGTGGAACTGTGGAGTATGAAGTGGAGTGGAACTGTGGAGTGTGAAGTGGAGTGGAACTTGGAGTGTGAAGTGGAGTGGAACTGTGGAGTGTGAAGTGGAGTGGAACTGTGAGTGTGAAGTGGAGTGGAACTGTGGAGTGTGAAGTGGAGTGGAACTGTGGAGTGTGAAGTGGAGTGGAACTGTGGAGTATGAAGTGGAGTGGAACTGTGGAGTGTGAAGTGGAGTGGAACTGTGGAGTGTGAAGTGGAGTGGAACTGTGGAGTGGAGCTAAGAGGATGACAGAAGTATATTAAGAGCTTAGCAGATGAGATCTTCACATAAGAATGTGGAGACACAAAAACAAGAAAAACAGGAAAGGGCAGACCGCATTTTCCTGGAATGCAAAAGAAATAAAGGTATATAACTGAATAAAAGACTGCTTCAGAAATTATATGAGTATGCGCCAAAAAAGGCAATGTTTTCCCAAAAGATGAAGAAACAATTAACAAATACAAGGCAGACAATAACAGCAAGGTATAAAGCATCAAAATGCTGGCGTTCCGCAAGGTCCCTAATTAGGGCCGCTACTGTTTCTAATATACGTCAACGACCTATCATATACGATTGATTATGTAGGACTAACGATAAAGATAAAAAGGCTTCACGATATGGAAAAGCTGTACAAAATGACCTGAAACTAATGCAAGGTTATGCAGATTGAGGAAGTTACGGGAAGAACAAACACAGTACAGAATGGGAGGACAAAAGTAGCAAATAAC
Organism: Cherax quadricarinatus; assembly: GCF_026875155.1. Taxonomy (NCBI): domain Eukaryota; kingdom Metazoa; phylum Arthropoda; class Malacostraca; order Decapoda; family Parastacidae; genus Cherax; species Cherax quadricarinatus. The sequence continues at coordinate 15,502,063 of NC_069490.1, read as the reverse complement.
ACTGTAGATAATGATTTGAGGGTAACTATGACATCCAGCAAATTGATAAGTCATCAATGTGCCCTTTATTGTTGAAACGTTTTGCCTACAGCCCTACACGGTAAACTTCTTCAGTGAAATATATAGTAGTGGGGAGGTAAAAATGAAGTAATTAGTCCATCAACCTGATTACATCATCTTACCTCGCCACTTGTGTTGCCTACAATCCATTCTCTGTATCTGATACCTAACTATTGGACATGTGACTTACTCATCGCCTCGTTGGTATCTTGTACCACAATCAACATCTCGCACAGACACATCAACACTAGCTAACCACAGAACAACGTTCACGAACAATCTTTCAGAACGTCATAAGACGTATGTTTCTGGAGACTAAACAAGGGTCATTCATACCATTCATGTACAAGGATCATTCAGATTTTCTAGTGACAAAAGCGAGACCTTCCATAGTTTTAGCAAATTATAAGGAGGTCCACCTACCTTTTCCAGAGCTGGAAGGCAGCCTGTATTTGAGTGTACAGAAGAAGGGTCAATTATATTTGCAGTCACGGAAATACAGTTTGCATTTTTAGTATAAAAAAGTGGGTAATTTACACTTTGTGGAAGGGAATCATCATATTTAGGATATATCCTATTTAAGGGGAAGCGTTAAACTCGTGTGGGTGTAACATAGCGGCTAGGAAGTGTGAGGCAATTACCTTCAATATATAAAAAAGGCAAAGAGCAAGTCCAATTCCTCAGATGAAGAGCCCCTCGCCGGTATCAGGGAACCTCCGTAGAGGGGTTTCAATACGAAAAAAAAGGAGAGGATCGTAAATTTCCAGTAGGTAGGACAACCACAATCTGGATTTCCAGCAGCAGGAGAGGATCATTTGCATTTCCAAAAATAGGAAAAAAAGCCATTTGCCTCTCCGGTGATAAGAGAAGTACCATCTGTACTTGCAGCCACAGCAACAGCACTCTTTGTACTCAAGTGTCAGGAGGAAAAATAAGGTAACTCCTCTGTTGTTTCACGAACAAAAGAGGCGTCACTATTTGTGATGAAAATAGTATCTACTGTATAGAGGGTTGTCCCTACTATTACCAGTTATAGAGGGTTGTCCCTACTATTACCAGTTATAGAAGGCTGTCCTTATTACCAGCTACAGAAGACTGTCCCTCTTATTACCAGTTATAGAGGGTTGTCCCTGCTATTACCAGTTATAGAAGGTTGTCCCTATTACCAGTTATAGAAGGCTGTTCCTACTATTACCAGTTATAGAAGGCTGTCCCTACTATTACCAGTTATAGAAGGCTGTCCCTACTATTACCAGTTATAGAAGGCTGTCCCTACTATTACCAGTTATAGAAGGCTGTCCCTACTATTACCAGTTATAGAAGGCTGTCCCTACTATTACCAGTTATAGAAGGCTGTCCCTACTATTACCAGTTACAGAAGGCTGTCCCTACTACTACCAGTTATAGAAGGCTGTCCCTATTACCAGTTATAGAGGGCTGTCCCTACTATTACTAGTTACAGAAGGTTGTCCCTTCAGCGCAAGCAGTAGCGGCAGCGGGATCCTCCGTCAAGTTCTGCTACTGTATGGTCCTCAATGACAGTGTTTCCTGTGAATAAAAAAAATCACAATGCTGTGTCAGGGACGATCCAAGACTAACCCAAACATTATCTTTGTGAGTAGTGTGTCCTGTTTATTTCTGAGTAGTGTGTCCTGTTTATTTCTGAGTAGTGTGTCCTGTTTATTTCTGAGTAGTGTGTCCTGTTTATTTCATAGCAGTGTGTCCTGTTTATTTCATAGCAGTGTGTCCTGTTTATTTCTGAGTAGTGTGTCCTGTTTATTTCTGAGCAGTGCATCCTGTTTATTTCTGAGTAGTGTGTCCTGTTTATTTGTGAGTAGTGTGTCCTGTTTATTTGTGAGTAGTGTGCCCTGTTTATTTCTGAGTAGTGTGTCCTGTTTATTTGTGAGTAGTGTGTCCTGTTTATTTCTGAGTAGTGTGTCCTGTTTATTTGTGAGTAGTGTGTCCTGTTTATTTGTGAGTAGTGTGCCCTGTTTATTTGTGAGTAGTGTGCCTGTTTATTTGTGAGTAGTGTGTCCTGTTTATTTCTGAGTAGTGTGTCCTGTTTATTTGTGAGTAGTGTGTCCTGTTTATTTCTGAGTAGTGTGTCCTGTTTATTTCTGAGTAGTGTGCCCTGTTTATTTCTGAGTAGTGTGCCCTGTTTATTTCTGAGTAGTGTGTCCTGTTTATTTCTGAGTAGTGTGTCCTGTTTATTTCTGAGTAGTGTGTCCTGTTTATTTCTGAGTAGTGTGTCCTGTTTATTTCTGAGTAGTGTGTCCTGTTTATTTCTGAGTAGTGTGTCCTGTTTATTTCTGAGTAGTGTGTCCTGTTTATTTCTGAGTAGTGTGTCCTGTTTATTTCTGAGTAGTGTGTCCTGTTTATTTCTGAGTAGTGTGTCCTGTTTATTTGTGAGTAGTGTGTCCTGTTTATTTCTGAGTAGTGTGTCCTGTTTATTTCTGAGTAGTGTGCCCTGTTTATTTCTGAGTAGTGTGCCCTGTTTATTTCTGAGTAGTGTGTCCTGTTTATTTCTGAGTAGTGTGTCCTGTTTATTTCTGAGTAGTGTGTCCTGTTTATTTCTGAGTAGTGTGTCCTGTTTATTTCTGAGTAGTGTGTCCTGTTTATTTCTGAGTAGTGTGTCCTGTTTTATTTCTGAGTAGTGTGCCCTGTTTATTTCTGAGTAGTGTGCCCTGTTTATTTCTGAGTAGTGTGCCCTGTTTATTTCTGAGTAGTGTGTCCTGTTTATTTCTGAGTAGTGTGTCCTGTTTATTTCTGAGTAGTGTGCCCTGTTTATTTCTGAGTAGTGTGCCCTGTTTATTTCTGAGTAGTGTGTCCTGTTTATTTCTGAGTAGTGTGTCCTGTTTATTTCTGAGTAGTGTGTCCTGTTTATTTCTGAGTAGTGTGTCCTGTTTATTTCTGAGTAGTGTGTCCTGTTTATTTCTGAGTAGTGTGTCCTGTTTATTTCTGAGTAGTGTGTCCTGTTTATTTCTGAGTAGTGTGTCCTGTTTATTTCTGAGTAGTGTGTCCTGTTTATTTCTGAGTAGTGTGTCCTGTTTATTTCTGAGTAGTGTGTCCTGTTTATTTCTGAGTAGTGTGTCCTGTTTATTTCATAGCAGTGTGTCCTGTTTATTTCTGAGTAGTGTGTCCTGTTTATTTCTGAGTAGTGTGTCCTGTTTATTTCTGAGTAGTGTGTCCTGTTTATTTCTGAGTAGTGTGTTCCTGTTTATTTCTGAGTAGTGTTGTCCTGTTTATTTCATAGCAGTGTGTCCTGTTTATTTCTGAGTAGTGTGTCCTGTTTATTTCTGAGTAGTGTGTCCTGTTTATTTCTGAGTAGTGTGTCCTGTTTATTTCTGAGTAGTGTGTCCTGTTTATTTCTGAGTAGTGTGTCCTGTTTATTTCTGAGTAGTGTTGTCCTGTTTATTTCTGAGTAGTGTGTCCTGTTTATTTCTGAGTAGTGTGTCCTGTTTATTTCTGAGTAGTGTGTCCTGTTTATTTCTGAGTAGTGTGTCCTGTTTATTTCTGAGTAGTGTGTCCTGTTTATTTCTGAGTAGTGTGTCCTGTTTATTTCTGAGTAGTGTGTCCTGTTTATTTGTGAGTAGTGTGTCCTGTTTATTTCTGAGTAGTGTGTCCTGTTTATTTCATAGCAGTGTGTCCTGTTTATTTCTGAGCAGTGCATCCTGTTTTTTCTGTCCGGTCTTTACCAGTTCCTCGCGTCTGATTCTACGCCTGTCAACATGACTCAAAGCTGGGAACGCTATCCTCACAGCTAGTTCTACTACCCCTAGTTAGCATTATCTCTACCCACCATTCCTCTGGGCTCCCCGCAGCTGGATCAACCCACCACACAGCTGGTTCATCACCCTACTATCACCAGGCGGCAGCTGGCAAGGCCAAATGGGGAGGACTGTGAAGGCTGGCAGGTTTTATGCTTGGCTGGCAACCCACTCTCAAATATTACTCCAACGACTGCCTCTGTCAGCTCCTCCCCTCGCTCGGCGGGGCTGACGCTCCTGGCTGCTGACAGCCTCACTCTCCTCCTTGCTGATAAGATGGCACTAGCGCTCTAGCTGCTGGTGGAGCCCACGTATTTTTTCCCCCACAGACTGACTTCAGTATGGGTGATGTTGTAGCGCTGAAGGTGCCAAAGGCATGCCACAGCGCTTGTAAGTGATGCATGGATTGTGCAAAGCTGCAGCATGAGGCTGAAGACATTGATGTCGTGTCTAAAGACAATAATCACTCATTACTGAGGTATACAGAGAGTAATAACCTTTCCGATATGTCTAGGTATGTTAGTGAAAATATAAGACACCGAACATTTCAAGCAAATAACTTAAATTTGCTTGCAAAAGACGAGCCATAATGTGTAGATATACAGTAACAAAGCCACGAGGGAGGGTTAGATAACAGGTCTAGGTCTTTCACGTTATCTTCGTCAGGAGCATGCAGTGAGGAAATTGCAAGCTACCTACGAAGCGCTGGAAACAGCACCGAAGACCTAGAGCTGCGACCTTCCCCCTCCCCTCCCCGCTTTGATGTTAACTGATAACTTGTTCGCGATTATTTGCAAAGTGTACAGAGTAAATATCCAGATGTTTTACTGTTAACCCTTTTATGGACTAGCTCCTAGGATAAGATTTTGTTTTTATTACGGTAGGATACGGAAATCTACTGGTTTAGCAAGACACGTGAGCAAACACTATTTATTAGAAAACGTTTCGGTCCTAGTGTGCTCACGTGTCTTTCTGAACCAATTTGTCGGTATCAAATACCAAGGTCTATACCACAAAATCTGTAAAATTTATGACAGGAAAATCACTACGTGTCGAAGGCAGCCAATAAAATTCCGCCTGTTACATGGTGTATTGGGCGGTAATGAGCATGACACTGGCTCCCTCACCGTCGTGTCTTAGTGTGACTTGTAAATGGTCCAAGTCGGACCCAAACATCGTCACAAATTTCCGTCTCCTGTATACAGGTTGTTTGTGCACCACTGCTGTGGTCACCGTTATCTATAAGAGAGGACAAGGTGTTACTAAGTTACTTTGACTGTTTTGGGTTATTCTAGGTTATCTACATATGTTGCTATGTATGATAATCTATGTAACTATTTGTGTATACCTGAATAAATTTACTAACTTATATCAGTGTATATACACTGATAGGTCCATGTGTCTCACTGAGAGGTACATGCGTCTCTGTATATACCCTGAGAGGTCCATGTGTCTCAGTGTATATACACAGAGAGGTCCATGTCTCTTAGTGTATATACACTGTGAGGTCGATGTGTCTCAGTGTATATACACAGAGAGGTCCATGTCTCTTAGTGTATATACACTGTGAGGTCGATGTGTCTCAGTGTATATACACTGAGAGGTCCATGTCTCTTAGTGTATATACACTGTGAGGTCGATGTGTCTCAGTGTATATACACTGAAAGCTCCATGTGTCTCAGTGTATATACACTGAGAGGTCCATGTCTTGGTATATTACAGAGGCGTATATCTCGGTGTGTATATATATATATATATATATATATATATATATATATATATATATATATATATATATATATATATAAACACTGATCTCTGGCTGATATTTGCGTACATTTCGCCTGCTCTCGCGAATTCCTTGCATATATACATATATATATATATATATATATATATATATATATATATATATATATCAGTGTATGTACACTATCATTCCTAGTTCTGGCGTCCCACCTCCTTCATAAACACTTATTCAAACCACTGCTTCTTACAGTAATGTTTACTTTCAAATATGGTCGTAACTTTGTGAGGAAAGCAATAAGCACCTTTGCCAACGTTGTTACTAGACATAGTTCTGACTGCTAACTTGTTAATGGTGGTGTTGTATCTGTATGATAAGTTATCGTCCACCATAAGACATATCTATTTCTCTGGGCCTCTCACTTCCATCCTTAAAACGTATAACTAACAACAGATATATAAATATAAAAAAGGGCAGCGCCACGTCTGGCAGCGTGGTGTGGGGGGGGCAAGTTCGGGTTACAGGAAAAAAAAGAAAAAACACATTTCGCCAGCAAGTGACTTATTCGGAAGCCATTTGAAGCGAAACGTTTCCTTAATGTCTTTTTTCCTACAACTAGTCACCATCACCGTACCACTGCCACCTATGCCCAGGTTACGTTCAAATATACAGTGTATTGCTTATATACTTTACTGTATATGAATGTACACTGTATTACTCATACACTTCCCTGTATGGGAATATACACCTTCCATCACTGTTTCCTGTTTATTCCTTGATATATTGATATATGAAGGTATCCTGGCTGATATTTGTCATGTATTATAAACAGTTTAATAACATGAGTTATGTAATTTTCTCGAGTATATATGAAGTAGGTAATGCATGGAAGTAACACTGCTCACAGAAGATGTATGAAGGAGCACAGAAGCGACGGGGATGGATGGGAGTAACACTGCTCACAGAAGATGTATGAAGGAGCACAGCAGCGACGGGGATGGATGGGAGGAACACTGCTCACAGAAGATGTATGAAGGAGCACAGCAGCGACGGGGATGGATGGGAGTAACACTGCTCACAGAAGATGTATGAAGGAGCACAGAAGCGACGGGGATGGATGGGAGTAACACTGCTCACAGAAGATGTATGAAGGGGCACAGCAGCGACGGGGATGGATGGGAGTAACACTGCTCACAGAAGATGTATGAAGGAGCACAGCAGCGACGGGGATGGATGGGAGTAACACTGCTCACAGAAGATGTATGAAGGGGCACAGCAGCGACGGGGATGGATGGGAGTAACACTGCTCACAGAAGATGTATGAAGGGGCACAGCAGCGACGGGGATGGATGGGAGTAACACTGCTCACAGAAGATGTATGAAGGGGCACAGCAGCGACGGGGATGGATGGGAGTAACACTGCTCACAGAAGATGTATGAAGGGGCACAGCAGCGACGGGGATGGATGGGAGTAACACTGCTCACAGAAGATGTATGAAGGAGCACAGAAGCGACGGGGATGGATTGGAGTAACACTGCTCACAGAAGATGTATGAAGGGGCACAGCAGCGACGGGGATGGATAGGAGTAACACTGCTCACAGAAGATGTATGAAGGGGCACAGCAGCGACGGGGATGGATGGGAGTAACACTGCTCACAGAAGATGTATGAAGGAGCACAGAAGCGACGGGGATGGATGGGAGTAACACTGCTCACAGAAGATGTATGAAGGGGCACAGCAGCGACGGGGATGGATGGGAGTAACACTGCTCACAGAAGATGTATGAAGGAGCAAAGCAGCGACGGGGACGGATGGGAGTAACACTGCTCACAGAAGATGTATGAAGGAGCACAGCAGCGACGGGGAAGGATGGGAGTAACACTGCTCACAGAAGATGTATGAAGGAGCACAGCAGCGACGGGGATGGATGGGAGTAACACTGCTCACAGAAGATGTATGAAGGGGCACAGCAGCGACGGGGATGGATGGGAGTAACACTGCTCACAGAAGATGTATGAAGGGGCACAGCAGCGACGGGGATGGATGGGAGTAACACTGCTCACAGAAGATGTATGAAGGGGCAAAGCAGCGACGGGGATGGATGGGAGTAACACTGCTCACAGAAGATGTATGAAGGAGTACAGAAGCGACGGGGATGGATGGGAGTAACACTGCTCACAGAAGATGTATGAAGGGGCACAGCAGCGACGGGGATGGATGGGAGTAACACTGCTCACAGAAGATGTATGAAGGGGCACAGCAGCGACGGGGATGGATGGGAGTAACACTGCTCACAGAAGATGTATGAAGGGGCACAGCAGCGACGGGGATGGATGGGAGTAACACTGCTCACAGAAAATGTATGAAGGGGCACAGCAGCGACGGGGATGGATGGGAGTAACACTGCTCACAGAAGATGTATGAAGGGGCACAGCAGCGACGGGGATGGATGGGAGTAACACTGCTCACAGAAGATGTATGAAGGGGCACAGCAGCGACGGGGATGGATGGGAGTAACACTGCTCACAGAAGATGTATGAAGGGGCACAGCAGCAACGGGGATGGATGGGAGTAACACTGCTCACAGAAGATGCATGAAGGGGCACAGCAGCGACGGGGATGGATGGGAGTAACACTGCTCACAGAAGATGTATGAAGGGGCACAGCAGCGACGGGGATGGATGGGAGTAACACTGCTCACAGAAGATGTATGAAGGGGCACAGCAGCGACGGGGATGGATGGGAGTAACACTGCTCACAGAAGATGTATGAAGGGGCACAGCAGCGACGGGGATGGATGGGAGTAACACTGCTCACAGATGTATGAACGGGCACAGCAGCGACGGGGATGGATGGGAGTAACACTGCTCACAGAAGATGTATGAAGGAGCACAGCAGCGACGGGGATGGATGGGAGTAACACTGCTCACAGAAGATGTATGAAGGGGCACAGCAGCGACGGGGATGGATGGGAGTAACACTGCTCACAGAAGATATATGAAGGGGCACAGCAGCGACGGGGATGGATGGGAGTAACACTGCTCACAGAAGATGTATGAAGGGGCACAGCAGCGACGGGGATGGATGGGAGTAACACTGCTCACAGAAGATGTATGAAGAGGCACAGCAGCGACGGGGATGGATGGGAGTAACACTGCTCACAGAAGATGTATGAAGGGGCACAGCAGCGACGGGGATGGATGGGACTAACACAGTAGTTGGAGATATTGTTCTGTAGAGGTGGGCACATTTAATATATACATGGAAGAAGGGAGATACAGAGATACCCTCGGACTGGAAGTATGCATGCGCTCTTGTGTATAAAAGAAGAGCATACACAACTGATTTACGAATTACAGGGAAAGAAGTACTTCGAATATACTGGGAGAACTGTAGGAAGAAATATAATGGAAAGAGTCAGGGATTAGAGAGTAAGGGAAAGGTACCCATAATGTACATGCTGAAGTTTAACAGCCTTTTACCCACCAAAACAACACCAGTACACCATCAATCATCTTCTCAGTGTGAACACGCCGAGAGGCGTATATCTCAGTGTACATAGGGGTGTATATACAAAGAGTTGTATATCTCAGTGTATATACAAAGAGTTGTATATCTCAGTGTATATATAGAAGTGAGGTATATATAGAGCTGGTGTGACTTCCAAAACATCCTCAACCAGAACAATCAGAAGACATCCTTCCCTATCAGGTAATCCCGTGTCTCGCATATGATTCAAACGCCTCACACTACCGTTCAGAATAATGGCATTTTTACAAAGCCAAATCAATAAAAACATCCCCCCCCCCTTAACATTTCAATTTTGTGGATGAAGGAGGAAGGGGGGTAACATTCTCCCCCTCCTTTCCCCTCGCCACACCATCTCCTACCCCCTCCCTCACAATCATCCCACACACCCCCCTCTCTGATACTGAACTACTGAAGCTACTGGTTTGGGAAACAGCGTTGAAAATGAAGATACCTGGATGCACAACAGCTACCCAAAAGATCCACAACAGCAACCCAAAATATTCACTACGGGGACCAACGATACAATAACGACCTACGATACAATAACGACCCATTATAATCACAATAACGAATCACGATACACACAATATCCACCACACCCACACTAGCGGTCGACAATTTCGACCCCCACTACTTACAATTCTCACAATACCCACAATATATACACTAGTCACCCACAATACTAACAACAGCCTGATACCCGAGACTCTGGGGACCTCCAAAGGAACCCCAAAGAGTTGGGAACCTCGAAGGGAGCCCCAAAGGGAAGCAGAAATGAAACCTCAAGAGGAAAGGACACACAGAACTCTAAAGGGAAGAACACAAGAGAACCCTAAAGTAATACCACGGAACACTAAGTGCTTTTGGAGCCCATCTCTTAGGATCAGAAATGCTGTTAAGTGCACCATTACGAGCAAAAGTGCTCCAGCTGCCTGTAAGTATTCCAGCTGCTTCAAGTGTTCCTTCCAGATGCCCTCAAGTGTTCCAGCTGGGCTCCAAGTGTTCCGAAACACTTTATATAAAAATTCAAAATTCTTGACTTCCTCAGTTTAAGACATTAAATTCTGAAATTAAAATTAGGAAGCCTAGGAACGGAGCACTGAACGAATCACATAACGTGGCGATTTTGCAGTCAATGGGAAGCAGTAAACTCGTAGGGGGTCATACAGCGCCTGGGGAAATGGGAAATCATCAATGGAAGATCTACGATTCCTCGGATCAAGATCCTTTCACTAGCCCTGAAGGCAAGATTGTAAGAACGGGGAGTGCTACTAGGCCAGGCTTAATTACTCACCATTACTCAGGACCTAATTATTCGCCACTCAGAACCTAATTATTCATCATTCAGAAGGTAATTATTCACCACCACTCAGGACCTAATTTCACGGAGATAAAGATAGGCCAGGAGGCCTGATCTGGAAGCGCTACCTCCAACACTTTAGGAATATCACCTAACAGGTGGCTAACCTTACCATTTCTTCCCCTCAAACTGTCACCACTTAACCAACTGTTTTACCATCTGAGGGATCAAGAAATACCTGTACCGGTTTCAAGGGGTTATCGCCCCGGCGGGCCGGTCCCAGACCAGGCCTCCACGTAGCTAGCAGGGATCAGGGAGTGCCACTGAACACCGTCCTTAAGGATCGCTTCAGAGCGTTGCAGAAATGCTAATTTGACTCTTAGGGAATGGTTAAGGGATGCGGGTTGGCACTATGTTGGTACACTATAAGAAAGCCACCGGAAAGGTCATCAGAGAGAGAAATGGGGAGTGACGCCTCCATCTGTAGTGTCATTATATATATATATATATATATATATATATATATATATATATATATATATATATATATATATATATATATATATATATATATATGTGGTGCCCAATATGTAAAACTGGTCAATTAGCAATAACTCATTTAAAATTTAGTCCTTTCTAAAATTTTCTCTTATACGTTTAAAGATATATTTTTTTCATTAATGTTGATGTAAAAATTTATAATTTTGCACCAAAAGGAACTTAGAAAACTTACCTAACCTTATTATAACAAGAACAATTTATTTTAGCCTAACCCAACTAAATATATTTTAGATTTGTTTACAATAATTTAATACTAAACAAACACATTGAAATATATTTTTTTCGTTAGGTTCAGAATGATTTTGGCGAAATTATTGCATACACAAATTTTCACTTGTCCTATATGGCAAGATGAACGTTGCTGTTTAAGCCAAGATGGCAAGTTCTGCCTATTCGGCACGACATATATATATATATATATATATAATATATATATATATATATATATATATATATATATTAGCACACTGGCCGATTCCCACCAAGGCAGGGTGGCCCGAAAAAGAAAAACTTTCACCATCATTCACTCCATCACTGTCTTGCCAGAAGGGTGCTTTACACTACAGTTTTTAAACAGCACGTCAAGTATTAAAAACCATTTGTCTCCATTCACTCCTATCAAACACGAAGTCGAAGTCCAAGCCCCTCGCACACAAAACCTCCTTTACCCCTGTGAAGGCTTACTCAGCCCTGTAATAACTTCAGACAGTATTACCAAGGCTGGCTCCTCCTCAGGAAAATTAATGAATAGAAAAAGAAATAATAACAGACAAACATAAACACTTTATTATATAGAAAATATAAAATATAAAACACTTAAATATGAAATATTAATCCTACATTAAAGAAAATGAAAAATGAAAAATATAAATGATAACTGAATTCAACGCTAATTTAAAACTTGGGTGTCTGGTGTTGGTGACACTGTGTGTTGTTGAAATCGTAGCCGTTGCTGATGATGGGGAAGGGGGTCGCAGGTGTTGGTTACGACCCACTGGCTAGTTCTTCACAGTATAGCCTTGAGTATTCTAACCCGATGACAGAAAAGCAGGTTCTTTACCGCTGCAATGATGAGGGGTTACATCCTGCAATTTCATACAGGTGCACAGGTAATTAAATCCAAAAAGGGGAAGTCTCAGGACGTTAGTCCATCTCCATCAGTTCTTCTCGTTGATTGGCAGGTGACCCTCTCTGTCATCCAAGCTGGAAAGATAGACAGGTTACCCACTGCTTAAGAAATCACTCTCCATGATAAGTACAATACCTAAAAGATGTGGTGATTATTACAACAGTCAACTTAGAGCAAGACTGAAAGGACTAAGTTTATTATTGGTCAAAAGTGAAGCTTTCAACCAATAAATCCACTAGAATACAAGGCAGGCATGTACTTACAGTAGTGCTGGGAGCTGTGAGTCTAGTGATTACTGTTTGGATTGGAGCCCCACACGTCACCTTTCGGGGGGGGGGGGGGGGGAAGGAGGAGGGGAAGGGATAGAGGGAGCTGGACTGACCCTACCTTAACAAGCAGCCAGCAGTCAAACTATCACTTTCGGGGTGGGGGAAAAAGGGTGGGAATAGTGGGAGCTTGACTTACCCTACCTTAACAAGTAGCCGGCAATGAAACTACTGTTACTATATACTCCCTCGCTACTCCTATCTACTGAACTTTTCCCTCACAACCCCCCCCTCCACCTTTCCTAGGCCGACCCCTACCCCGCCTTCCTTCCACTACAGACTGATACACTCTTGAAGTCATTCTGTTTTGCTCCATTCTCTCTACATGTCCAAACCACCTCAACAACCCTTCCTCAGCCCTCTGGACAACAGTTTTGGTAATCCCGCACCTCCTCCTAACTTCCAAACTACGAATTCTCTGCATTATATTCACACCACACATTGCCCTCAGACATGACATCTCCACTGCCTCCAGCCTTCTCCTCGCTGCAACATTCATCACCCATGCTTCACACCCATATAAGAGCATTGGCAAAACTTTACTCTCATACATTCCCCTCTTTGCCTCCAAGGACAAAGTTCTTTGTCTCCACAGACTCCTAAGTACACCACTCACCCTTTTCCCCTCATCAATTCTATGATTCACCTCATCTTTCATAGACCCATCCGCTGACACGTCCACTCCCAAATATCTGAATACATTTACCTCCTCCATACCCTCTCCCTCCAATCTGATATCCAATCTTTCATCATCTAATCTTTTTATCCTCATAACCTTACTCTTTCCTGTATTCACTTTTAATTTTCTTCTTTTGCATACCCTACCAAATTCATTCACCAATCTCTGCAACTTCTCTTCAGAATCTCCAAAGAGCACAGTGTCATCAGCAAAGAGCAACTGTGACAACTCCCACTTTATGTGTGATTCTTTATCTTTTAACTCCACGCCTCTTGCCAAGACTCTCGCATTTACTTCTCTTACAACCCCATCTATAAATATATTAAACAACCACGGTGACATCACACATCCTTGTCTAAGGCCTACTTTTACTGGGAAATAATTTCCCTCTTTCCTACATACTCTAACTTGAGCCTCACTATCCTCGTAAAAACTCTTCACTGCTTTCTGTAACCTACCTCCTACACCATACACCTGCAACATCTGCCACATTGCCCCCCTATCCACCCTGTCATACGCCTTTTCCAAATCCATAAATGCCACAAAGACCTCTTTAGCCTTATCTAAATACTGTTCACTTATATGTTTCACTGTAAACACCTGGTCCACACACCCCCTACCTTTCCTAAAGCCTCCTTGTTCATCTGCTATCCTATTCTCCATCTTACTCTTAATTCTTTCAATAATAACTCTACCATACACTTTACCAGGTACACTCAACAAACTTATCCCCCTATAATTTTTGCACTCTCTTTTGTCCCCTTAGCCTTTATACAAAGGAACTATGCATGCTCTCTGCCAATCCCTAGGTACCTTACCCTCTTCCATACATTTATTAAATAATTGCACCAACCACTCCAAAACTATATTCCCACCTGCTTTTAACATTTCTATCTTTATCCCATCAATCCCGGCTGCCTTACCCCCTTTCATTTTACCTACTGCCTCACAAACTTCCCCCACACTCACAACTGGCTCTTCCTCACTCCTACAAGATGTTATTCCTCCTTGCTCTATACACGAAATCACAGCTTCCCTATGTTCATCAACATTTAACAATTCCTCAAAATATTCCCTGCATCTTCCCAATACCTCTAACTCTCCATTTAAGAACTCTCCTCTCCTATTTTTAACTGGCAAATCCATTTGTTCTCTAGGCTTAACTTGTTAATCTCACTCCAAAACTTTTTCTTATTTTCAACAAAATTTGCTGATAACATCTCACCCACTCTCTCATTTGCTCTCTTTTTACATTGCTTCACCACTCTCTTAACCTCTCTCTTTTTCTCCATATACTCTTCCCTCCTTGCATCACTTCTACTTTGTAAAAACTTCTAATATGCTAACTTTTTCTCCCTTACTACTCTCTTTACATCATTCCACCAATCGCTCCTCTTCCCTCCCGCACCCACCTTCCTATAACCACAAACTTCTGCTGAACACTTCAACATTACATTTTTAAACCTACCCCATACCTCTTCGACCCCATTGCCTATGCTCTCATTAGCCCATCTATCCTCCAATAGCTGTTTATATCTTACCCTAACTGCCTCCTCTTTTAGTTTATAAACCTTCACCTCTCTCTTCCCTGATGCTTCTATTCTCCTTGTATCCCATCTACCTTTTACTCTCAGTGTAGCTACAACTAAAAAGTGATCTGATATATCTGTGGCCCCTCTATAAACTTGTACATCCTGAAGTCTACTCAACAGTCTTTTATCTGCCAATACATAATCCAACAAACTACTGTCATTTCGCCCTACATCATATCTTGTATACTTATTTATCCTCTTTTTCTTAAAATATGTATTACCTATAACTAAACCCCTTTCTATACAAAGTTCAATCAAAGGGCTCCCATTATCATTTACACCTGGCACCCCAAACTTACCTACCACACCCTCTCTAAAAGTTTCTCCTACTTTAGCATTCAGGTCCCCTACCACAATTACTCTCTCACTTGGTTCAAAAGCTCCTATGCATTCACTTAACATCTCCCAAAATCTCTCTCTCTCCTATACATTCCTCTCTTATCCAGGTGAATACACGCTTATTATGACCCGCTTTTCGCATCCAACCTTTACTTTAATCCACAAAATTCTTGAATTTATACATTCATATTCTCTTTTCTCCTTCCATAACTGATCCTTCAACATTACTGCTACAAATTCCATTGCTCTAACTCTCTCAGATACTCCAGATTTAATCCCATTTATTTCCCCCCACTGAAACTCTCCTACCTCCTTCAGCTTTGTTTCGCTTAGGGCCAGGACATCCAACTTCTTTTCATTCATAACATCAGCAATCATCTGTTTCTTGTCATCCGCACTACATCCACGCACATTCAAGCATCCCAGTTTTATAAAGTTTTTCTTCTTCTCTTTTATATATATATAGGGAAGTACCACCTCTATAGCTGGAATGGGGACCCTCATTGTCAGAGAAGACAATAAACGTACCTCAGGGAAAACTCAAGGTTCTCCCCAGAGCTGTTTGAATATTTTCTTCTACCACCCCCCATAATTTATATTCTATGTGAACATTTATTAATAAACAGAATACATTTGCAGAAAAACACATACATGAATACAATGTATTAAAGATCATGAATTTCCTCCAGCTCCTCCGAAGCCGGACGCGAGCCAAGTATGCAGCAAGCATTTCCCCTCTGGATGGCCATGCTGATGCTCCCTCTCACTCAAAACTCCCTCCTTCTTTCTCTCTCAACCCAACCTCTACAGAACACTAAACCCTACTCCCTTCTATCTCCCTTCCCTTCCTACATGGCTCCCTCTCCCTTCTCATCCTCTTCAATACCCTCTCTTTCTCACTCCCCTCTTTCCCTCACTCCCTCCCCCCTTTCTCTCCTTCCCCTTCCCTTATCCCACATGTTACGAGACAGTTTAAATCGCTTGCGTAATTTCCCTTATAATCCCCACTGCCTCCTCTTCCCTCCTCCCACCCCTGCCTTCGTGAGAACACTCTACACAAGGTCACCCCCAGACACATTTCTCGATGTATATACACTGAGAGCTTAGTTATACATACATCTAGAAGTGTATACACACACAGGTGTTCATCTAATGTTGAATATAAACAGAGGTTTACATCTAGGAGTGTATATACAGAGAGGTGTACATCTAAGATTCTATATACACAGAGGTATACATCTAGGAGCGTATATACAGGGAAGTGTACATCTAAGATTGTATATACACAGAGGTATACATCTAAGAGTGTATATACAGGGAAGTGTACATCTAAGATTGTATATACAAAGAGGTATACATCTAAGAGTGTATATACAGAGAAGTGTACATCTAAGATTGTATATACACAGAGGTATACATCTAGGAGTGTATATACAATAAGAAGTGTACATATAAGAGTGTACATACACAAGGTATGAGGAATACTTCGGGGGATACCTCCACAAGGCATTCCTCAAGGTATCCTTCACAGAGGTATATCTCGGGGTATCCCCACGTGGGGAGTTACCCGAAGGAATACATAACAGGTATCCCTGGGTGTTCCCCACTTGGGAGACGTACTGATCACGTAAACACACATGAGAGAGAGTTGTAAATCAATATTTACCAGAAAGTAAATTAACATGTTTAATTTACAGGAAAAACGCGGACACACACACACACACACACACACACACACACACACATATTAAGCAGAGGTATGATAAAGCTCACGGTTCAGGGAGAGTGACCTAGTAGCGACCAGTGAAGAGGCGGGTCCAGGAGCTAGGACTCGACCCCTGCAACCTCAACTAGGTGAGTACAACTAGGTGAGTACACACACACACACACACACACATACTAAATTTAAATCACACTCTGATTAAATTTGTATCAGCATCACCACAATTTTTGGACAATTAAATTTGAAAATTGAGTTGGTAATGGAGCAGCGCCGTAATTACCAGCTTCCATATTAACTCACCAGCAAAATCACAAATATATTAATTGACCCAAAAAAATTAACAGTACAGTAGAGGATTAATTAAATCTCAATCAATACAGTAAGGAAGTTGATGTATTTTTTTGTAATACAATGATGATACAACACATAAGGATCAATTAACGTCTTGTAGGAATATTCTAATGTCTGAGACAATCAGAATATTCCTACAAGAATATTCTTTAGATTTTGATAGACAAGTCATACATATGTCTATGAAAATCTAAAATATATTTGAAATTTGAGGTGCTTAGATTGAAAGAATACAGCGTGGATGTGGCAGTCAATTAAGCCTATTGTTGAGTTCTGTTTCTTCTAACACACCCACACCAAACAGGCCAAGTATCTATTGACAAGTGTCCTTAACAACTGGTAAATACACACACACTATCAAAAACAGACCAAATGTCTATCGACAAATGCCTTTGACAACTAGTGACTACTATTACTACACACACACACAAGAGGTACGATAAAGCTCTTAGAGCAGGGAGAGGACCTTGTAACGACCAGCGAAGAGGCGGGGCCAGAAGCTGTGACTCAACCCCTATAACCACAAACACACACAAAGGTTGTGCGAGTGTTCCAAGACACAGGAAGTCTGTTGTGTGTTCCAAGACACAGGAAGGCTGTTGTGTGTTCCAAGACACAGGAAGGCTGTTGTGTGTTCCAAGACACAGGAAGGCTGTTGTGTGTTCCAAGACACAGGAAGCCTGTTGTGTGTTCCAAGACACAGGAAGGCTGTTGTATGTTCCAAGACACAGGAAGGCTGTTATGTGTTCCAAGACACAGGAAGGCTGTTATGTGTTCCAAGACACAGGAAGGCTGTTGTGTTCCAAGACACAGGAAGTCTGTTGTGTGTTCCAAGACACAGGAAGGCTGTTGTGTGTTCCAAGACACAGGAAGGCTGTTGTGTGTTAGAAGACACAGGAAAGCTGTTATGTGTTCCAAGACGCAGGAAGGCTGCGTGTTCCAAGACACAGGAAAGCTGTTGTGTGTTTCAAGACACAGGAAGGCTGTTGTGTGTTTTAAAAAACACAGGAGGCTGTTGTGTGTTCCAGACACAGGAAAGGCTCTTGTGTGTTCCAAGACACAGGAAGGTTTGTGTGTTCCCAAGACACAGGAAGGCTTTATGTGTTCCAAGACACAGGAAGGCTGTTGTGTGTTCCAAGACACAGGAAGGCTGTTGTGTGTTCCAAGACACATTAAGGTGTTGTGTGTTCCAAGACACAAGAAGGTGTTGGGGTGTTCCAAGACACAGGAAGGTGTTGTGTGTTCCAAGAACAGGAAGGCTGTTTTGTGTTCCCAAAACACAGGAAGGCTGTTGTGTGTTCCAAGACACAGGAAGGCTGTTTATTGTTCCAAGACACAGGAAGGCTGTGTGTTCCCAAAACACAGGGAAGGCTGTTGTGAGTTCCAAGACACAGGAAGGCTGTTGTGGTTCCAAGACACAGGAAGGCTGTTGTGTGTTCCCAAAACACAGGAAGGCTGTTGTGTGTTCCAAAAACAGGAAGGCTGTTGTGTTTTCCAAGACCAGGGAAGGCTGTTGTGTGTTCCAAGACACAGGAAGGTGTTGTGTGTTCCAAGACACAGGAAGGCTGTTGTGTGTTCCAAGACACAGGAAGGCTGTTGTGTGTTCCAAGACACAGGAAGGCTGTTGTGTGTTCCAAGACACAGGAAGGCTGTTGTGTGTTCCAAGACACAGGAAGGCTGTTGTGTGTTCCCAAAACACAGGAAGGCTGTTGTGTGTTCCCAAAACACAGGAAGGCTGTTTGTGTGTTCCAAGACACAGGAAGGCTTTTTGTGTGTTCCAAGACACGGAAGGCTGTTGTGTGTTCCAAGACACAGGAAGGTGTTGTGTGTTCCAAGACACAGGAAGGCTGTTGTGTGTTCCAAAACACAGGAAGGCTGTTGTGTGTTCCAAGACACAGGAAGGCTGTTGTGTGTTCCAAGACACAGGAAGGCTGTTGTGTGTTCCAAGACACAGGAAGGCTGTTGTGTGTTCCAAGAACAGGAAGGCTGTTGTGTGTTCCAAGACACAGGAAGGCTGTTGTGTGTTCCAAGACACGGAAAGGGGTGTTGTGTGTTCCAAGACACAGGAAGGCTGTTGTGTGTTCCAAGACACAGGAAGGCTGTTGTGTGTTCCAAGACACAGGAAGGCTGTTGTGTGTTCCAAGAAAAAGGAAGGCTGTTGTGTGTTCCAAGACACAGGAAGGCTGTTGTGTGTTCCAAGACACAGGAAGGCTGTTGTGTGTTCCAAGACACAGGAAGGCTGTTGGGGTTTCAAGACACGGAAGGCTGTTGTGTGTTCCAAGACACAGGAAGGCTGTTGTGTGTTCCAAGACACAGGAAGGCTGTTGTGGTGTTCCAAGACACAGGAAGGCTGTTGTGTGTTTTCCCAAAACACAAGAAGGCTGTTGTGTTCCCAAGACACAGGAAGCCTGTTGTGTGTTCCAAGACACAGGAAGCCTGTTGTGAGTTCCAACACACAGGAAGGCTGTTGTGTGTTCCAAGACACGGAAGGTGTTGTGTGTTCCAAGACACAGGAAGGCTGTTGTGTGTTCCCAAAACACAGGAGGCTGTTGTTTTCCAAGACACAGGAAGGCTGTTGTGTTCCAAGACCCCAGGAGGCTGTTGTGGTTTTCCCCGACACAGGAAGGCTGTTGTGTGTTTTCCCAAGACACAGGAAGGCTGTTGTGTGTTCCAAGACACAAGAAGGCTGTTGTGTTCCAAGACACAGGAAGCCTGTTGTGTGTTCCAAGACACAGGAAGCCTGTTGTGTGTTCCAAGACACAGGAAGGCTGTTGTGTGTTCCAAGACACAGGAAGGGTGTTGTGTGTTCCAAGACACAGGAAGGCTGCTGTGTGTTCCAAGACACAGGAAGGCTGTTGTGTGTTCCAAGACACAGGAAGGCTGTTGTGTGTTCCAAGACACAGGAAGGCTGTTGAGTTTCCAAGACACAGGAAGGCTGTTGTGTTCCAAGACACAGGAATGCTGTTGTGTGTTCCAAGACACAGGAAGGCTGTTGTGTGTTCCAAGACACAGGAAGCCTGTTTTGTGTTCCAAGACACAGGAAGGGTGTTGTGTGTTCCAAGACACAGGAAGGCTGTTGTGTGTTCCAAGACACAGGAAGGCTGTTGTGTGTTCCAAGACACAGGAAGGCTGTTGTGTGTTAGAAGACACAGGAAAGCTGTTATGTGTTCCAAGACGCAGGAAGGCTGCGTGTTCCAAGACACAGGAAAGCTGTTGTGTGTTTCAAGACACAGGAAGGCTGTTGTGTGTTAAAAGACACAGGAAGGCTGTTGTGTGTTCCAAGACACAGGAAGGCTCTTGTGTGTTCCAAGACACAGGAAGGCTCTTGTGTGTTCCAAGACACAGGAAGGCTGTTATGTGTTCCAAGACACAGGAAGGCTGTTGTGTGTTCCAAGACACAGGAAGGCTGTTGTGTTTTTCCAAGACACAGAAGGCTGTTGTGTGTTCCAAGACACAGGAAGGCTGTTGTGTGTTCCAAGACACAGGAAGGCTGTTGTGTGTTCCAAGACACGGAAGGCTGTTGTGTGTTCCAAGACACAGGAAGGTGTTGTGTGTTCCATGACACAGGAAGGCTGTTGTGTGTTCCAAGACACAGGAAGGCTGTTGTGTGTTCCAAGACACAGGAAGGCTGTTGTGTGTTCCAAGACACAGGAAGGCTGTTGTGTGTTCCAAGACACAGGAAGGCTGTTGTGTGTTCCAAGACACAGGAAGGCTGTTGTGTGTTCCAAGACACAGGAAGACTGTTATGTGTTCCAAGACACAGGAAGGCTGTCGTGTATTCCAAGACACAGGAAGGCTGTTGTGTGTTCCAAAACACGGAAGGCTGTCGTGTGTTTTCCCAAAACACAGGAAGGCTGTTGTGTGTTCCAAGACACAGGAAGGCTGTTGTGTGTTCCAAGACACAGGAAGGCTGTTGTGTGTTCCAAGACACAGGAAGGCTGTTGTGTGTTCCAAGACACAGGAAGGCTGTTGTGTTCCAAGACACAAGAAGGCTGTTGTGTGTTTCAAGACACAGGAAGGCTGTTGTGTGTTCCAAGACACAGGAAGGCTGTTGTGTGTTCCAAGACACAGGATGGCTGTTGTGTTCCAAGACACAAGAAGGCTGTTGTGTGTTCCAAGACACAGGAAGGCTGTTGTGTATTCCAAGACACAGGAAGGCTGTTGTGTGTTCCAAGACACAGGAAGGCTGTTATGTGTACCAACACACAGGAAGGCTGTTATGTGTTCCAAGACACAGGAAGGCTGTTGTGTATTCCAAGACACAGGAAGGCTGTTGTGTTCCAAGACACAGGAAGGCTCTTGTGTGTTCCAAGACACAGGAAGGCTGTTGTGTGTTCCAAGACACAGGAAGGTTGTTGTGTGTTCCAAGACACAGGAAGGCTTTTTGTGGGGTTTTCCCAAAACACAGGAAGGCTGTTGTGTATTCCAAGACACAGGAAGGCTGTTGTGTGTTCCAAGACACAGGAAGGCTGTTATGTGTACCAACACACAGGAAGGCTGTTATGTGTTCCAAGACACAGGAAGGCTGTTGTGTATTCCAAGACACAGGAAGGCTGGGTTTGGTGTTCCAAAAAAACAGGAAGGCTGTTGTGTGTCCAAGACACAGGAAGGCTTTTTGTGTTCCAAGAAAACAGGAAGGCTGTTGTGTGTTCCAAGACACAGGAAGGCTGTTGTGTGTTCCAAGACACAGGAAGGCTGTTGTGTGTTCCAAGACACAGGAAGGCTGTTGTGTGTTCCAAGACCCCAGGAAGGCTGTTATGTGTTCCAAGACACAGGAAGGCTGTTGTGTTCCAAGACACAGGAAGGCTGTTGTGTGTTCCAAGACACAGGAAGCCTGTTGTGTGTTCCAAGACACAGGAAGGCTGTTATGTGTTCCAAGACACAGGAAGGCTGTTGTGTTCCAAGACACAGGAAGGCTGTTGTGTGTTCCAAGACACAGGAAGGCTGTTGTGTGTTCCAAGACACAGGAAGGCTGTTGTGTGTTCCAAGACACAGGAAGGCTGTTGTGTGTTCCAAGACACAGGAAGGCTGTGTGTTCCAAGACACAGGAGGGCTGTTGTGTGTTCAAGACACAGGAAGGCTGGGTTTTATGTTCAAGACAGAGGAAGGCTGTTGTGTGTTTGAAGACACAGGAAGGCTGTTGTGTGTTTGAAGACACAGGAAGGCTGTTGTGTGTTCCAGGACACAGGAAGGCTGTTGTGTTCCAAGACACAGGAAGGCTGTTGTGTGTTCCAAGACACAGGAAGCCTGTTGTGTGTTCCAAGACACAGGAAGGCTGTTGTGTGTTCCAAGACACAGGAAGGCTGTTATGTGTTCCAAGACACAGGAAGGCTGTTGTGTTCCAAGACACAGGAAGGCTGTTGTGTGTTCCAAGACACAGGAAGGCTGTTGTGTGTTCCAAGACACAGGAAGGCTGTTGTGTGTTCCAAGACACAGGAAGGCTGTGTGTTCCAAGACACAGGAGGGCTGTTGTGTGTTCCAAGACACAGGAAGGCTGTTGTATGTTCCAAGACAGAGGAAGGCTGTTGTGTGTTTGAAGACACAGGAAGGCTGTTGTGTGTTTGAAGACACAGGAAGGCTGTTGTGTGTTCCAAGACACAGGAAGGCTGTTGTGTTCCAAGACACAGGAAGGCTGTTGTTTTCCAAGACACAGGAAGGCTGTTGTGTGTTCCAAGACACAGGAAGGCTGTTGTGTTCCAAGACACAGGAAGGCTGTTGAGTGTTCCAAGACACAGGAAGGCTGTTGTGTGTTCCAAGACACAGGAAGGCTGTTGTGTGTTCCAAGACACAGGAAGGCTGTTGTGTGTTCCAAGACCAGAAGGCTGTTGGTGTTCCAAGACACAGGAAGGCTGTTGTGTGTTCAAGACACAGGAAGCTGTTGAGTGTTTTCCCAAAACACAGGAAGGGTGTTGAGTGTTCCAAGACACAGGAAGGCTGTTTTGTTCCAAGACACAGGAAGGCTGTTGTGTGTTCCAAGGGCACAGGAAGGCTGTTGTGTGTTCCAAAACACAGGAAGGCTGTTGTGTGTTCCAGACACAGGAAGGCTGTTGTGTGTTCCAAGACACAGGAAGGCTGTTGTGTGTTCCAATACACAGGAAGGCTGTTGTGTGTTCCAATACACAGGAAGGCTGTTGTGTGTTCCAATACACAGGAAGGCTGTTGTGTGTTCCCAAAACACAGGAAGGCTGTTGTGTGTTCCAAGACACAGGAAGGCTGTTGTGTGTTCCAAGACAAAAGGAAGGCTGTTGTGTGTTCCAAGACACAGGAAGGCTGTTGTGTGTTCCAAGACACAGGAAGGCTCTTGTGTGTTCCAAGACACAGGAAGGCTGTTATGTGTTCCAAGACGCAGGAAGGCTGTTGTGTGTTCCAAGGGCACAGGAAGGCTGGTTGTGTTTCCAATACACAGGAAGGCTGTTGTGTGTTCCAAGACACAGGAAGGCTGTTTGTGTTCCAAGACACAGGAAGGCTGTTATGTGTTCCAAGACGCGGAAGGCTGTTGTGTGTTTTCCCAAAACACAGGGAAAGGGTCTGTGTGTTCCAAGACACAGGAAGGCTCTTGTGTGTTCCAAGACACAGGAAGGCTGTTGTGTGTTCCAAGACACAGGAAGGCTCTTGTGTGTTCCAAGACACAGGAAGGCTGTTATGTGTTCCAAGAAGCAGGAAGGCTCTTGTGTGTTCCAAGACACAGGAAGGCTCTTGTGTGTTCCAAGACACAGGAAGGCTGTTGTGTGTTCCAAGACACAGGAAGGCTCTTGTGTGTTCCAAGACACAGGAAGGCTGTTATGTGTTCCAAGAAGCAGGAAGGCTCTTGTGTGTTCCAAGACACAGGAAGGCTCTTGTGTGTTCCAAGACACAGGAAGGCTGTTGTGTGTTCCAAGACACAGGAAGGCTGTTGTGTGTTCCAAGACACAGGAAGGCTGTTGTGTGTTCCAAGACACAGGAAGGCTGTTATGTGTTCCAAGAAGCAGGAAGGCTCTTGTGTATTCCAAGACCCAGGAAGGCTGTTGTGTTCCAAGACACAGGAAGGCTGTTATGTGTTCCAAGACACAGGAAGGCTGTTGTGTGTTCCAAGACACAGGAAGGCTGTTGTGTGTTCCAAGACACAGGAAGGCTGTCGTGTGTTCCAAGACACAGGAAGGCTGTTGTGTGTTCCAAGACATAGAAAGGCTCTTGTGTGTTCCAAGACACAGGAAGGCTGTTGTGTGTTCCAAGACATAGAAAGACTGTTGTGTGTTCCAAGACATAGAAAGACTGTTGTGTGTTCCAAGACATAGAAAGACTGTTGTGTGTTCCAAGACATAGAAAGACTGTTGTGTGTTCCAAGACATAGAAAGACTGTTGTGTGTTCCAAGACATAGAAAGACTGTTGTGTGTTCCAAGACATAGAAAGACTGTTGTGTGTTCCAAGACACAGGAAGACTGAACATTAAAATGGTATAAAATACCGACAGGTTGTTAGGTAAGACACATATGCAACAGTTAGGTATCTTTATTTCGAAACGTTTCGCCTACACAGTAGGCTTCTTCAGTCGAGTACAGAAAAGTTGCTAGAAGCATAAGAGACTTGAAGACGATGTAATCAGTCCATCACCCTTAAAGTTTTGAGGTGTTCAGTCCCTCAGTCCCTTCAGGTCTGATACAGACCTGAAATCAACTTCGACCACCTCTACTAGTGAGAACGGCTGGATTTGAGAGGGACCTGACCTCCAACATCTGCGTTCTTACCTCTACTAGTGACCTACGTCTCACCTCCTGGCGCTATATAAGGCTTCATCCTGTCACTTCAACTCCATATTGTTTCAGACTATGGAACAATGCTCTTCTCCAGACTGAGGGACTGACCACCTCAAAACTTTAAGGGTGATGGACTGATTACATCGTCTTCATCTCTCTTATGCTTCTATGAAGTTTTCTGTACTCGACTGAAGAAGCCTACTGTGTAGGCGAAACGTTTCGAAATAAAGATACCCAACTGTTGCATGTGTGTCTTACCTAACACACAGGAAGACTGATAGGTAAGACACATAGGCAACAGTTAGGCAACTTTATTCCGAAACGTTTCGCCTACACAGTAGGCTTCTTCAGTCGAATACAGAAAGTAGGCAGGAACAGTAGAGATGTGAAGACGATGTATCAGTCCATCACCCTTGAAGTCGAAGAATTTGAGGTTGTCAGTCCCTCAGCCTGGAGAAGTTCAGTTCCATAGTCAGGAACGTTTCGGAATAAAGTTGCCTAACTGTTGCCTATGTGTCTTACCTATCAACCTGTCCGTATTGTATACCATTTTGATGTTCACACAGGAAGACTGTTGAGTTAAACTGTCGGTTTTCTCATCAATGTTTTTGAGAGCTTTGCGTATCTGTAGTCCAGAGTTCATAGATGAAGAAATATCCAAAATTTATGAAATAGCTAATAAGAACATAAGAAAGGAAGAACACTGCAGGAGGCCTGTTGGCCCAAATCTTGGCAGGTCCTATACAATCCATCCCATCTGAAATACCAAGAAACGTAATTGATAAATCTTTTAAAATTGCTAGAAATACTTTTACAATCCGAAAAGGGACAACCAACCTTTTTCAACTAAAAATATGTTGGTTCTCCCTTACATAAGAACATAAGAAAGGAGGAACACTGCAGCAGGCCTGTTGGCCCATACTAGGCAGGTCCTTTACAATTCATCCCACTAACAAAACATTTGACCAACCCAATTTTCAATGCCACCCAAGAAATAAGCTCTGATGTGAAAGTCCCACTCAAATCCAACCCCTCCCACTCATGTACTTATCCAACCTAAATTTGAAACTACCCAAAGTCCTAGCCTCAATAACCCAACTAGGTAGACTGTTCCACTCATCAACTACCCTATTTCCAAACCAATACTTTCCTATGTCCTTTCTAAATCTAAACTTATCTAATTTAAATCCATTACTGCGGGTTCTCTCTTGGAGAGATATCCTCAAGACCTTATTTATATCCCCTTTATTAATACCTATCTTCCACTTATACACTTCGATCAGGTCTCCCCTAATTCTTCGTCTAACAAGTGAATGTAATTTAAGAGTCTTCAATCTTTCTTCATGTGTGATGAATGGTTTGAAAAACCGACACGTTGAAGATTGAGACACTTATGCAACATATGAGAATCTTTATTCAGGAAACGGTTTGTTGGGATCTTAATACTTAGGAATTCTTCGCTTGCCTAATTCTTGGGCACGACCTACTTCCACATTGAACAAATGTGACACCACCTATGACTGCTGCACCTCTCCTGCCATACGGTTTATAAGCTGCTTCTCCGCTCATATGCCGTATTCTATTCAAGATTGATGGACTGAACACATCGACTCAAGGTTGAGGGACTGATTACCTCATTCTCCTCCTGTTCTTCAAGTTTCTCCTACGTATGGACTGATGAAGCCACTGTGTGGCGAAACGTTTCCTCAATAAAGATACCCAAGAGTTGCACATGTGTCTAATTTATCAACATGTCGGTTCTCTGAACCATTCATCTACAAATACTGGGAACGTCACGACGAACGACACCAAGGAAGGTAAGAATATTGTTGTTGTTGGGGATAGCCAAGTTAAGTATATGGATAGGGCGTTCTGCTTGAAGGACAGGAGTAGGAGACAGAGGGTTTGCTTTCCTGGGGCTGGGATGGAGGATATTGTTAGCCGTCTGGGTGACATCATGAGAGGTAATGGGAGCAATCCTATTATATGTCTCAGTGCTGGAGGCAACGATGTTGGCAGACGTAGGAGTGAAGACCTGATTAGCAGGTACAGGTCAGCAATAGAAATACTTAGGAGGAAGGGTGGGAATCCTGTCATATGTGGTATTTTGCCAAGGAGAGGAGTTGGAAATGAATGGTTGTCCAGGGCAATTGGTGTCAATTGCTGGCTGGACAAATACTGTAAGGAAAATGCGGTAACATTCATTGACAACTGGGACCTCTTCTATGGCATAAATGACATGTATGCCAGGGATGGGGTTCACTTATCTAGGTCTGGGGTGGGGGCACTGGCAACTGCAGTGGAGGGAGCTGTTAGGACTTTAAACTAGGAATAGTTAGTGGTATGGGTTTTGGCAGGAAAACAGTGAAGTCCCAGTGTAGTAATATTATAAGTGCTAGGGGAACTAGTAATAAGCAGAACAAGGTAGATATTGAAAAGCCAGTGACACTAGGTGATAAGGACAGTAATAGGTTTAGTAGAAAAACAGAAATGAGCAGGAAGGGTAAAAAAAAGGAGAGTCTTTCAATGTTTATTATGCTAATTGCCGTAGTGCTAGGAATAAGATGGACGAGTTGAGATTAGTTGCTAGTGCAGGTAACATTGATGTATTTGCCTTAACTGAGACGTGGTTTAATTAAAAAAGTCGGGACATGCCTGCGGAATGTCACATTCAGGGTTTTAAATTGTTCCAAGTAGATAGAAGTGTCGGGAAGGGGGGTGGGGGTGGCATTGTATGTCCGAGATCGCTTGAACTGTTGCATAAAAACGGGTATTAAGTCTGAAGTAACACATACAGAGTCTGTTTGGATAGAATTTTCAGAGGAGCAGGAAAAATTGATTTTAGGTGTGATATACCGTCCCCCAAACTTAGATAGGGACCAAGGGAGACTACTATGGGAGGAAATTGTTAAGGTCACAAGGCACGATAATGTAGTAATTCTAGGAGACTAACTATAGTCATATTGATTGGAATTTCTTGACTGGGAATTTAGAATCATACGACTTCTTAGTAGTTCAGGATTGTTTTTTGAAGCAGTTTGTGACAGAACCTACAAGGGGAAATAACCTGCTTGACTTAGTTCTGGCAAACAATGAATCCCTTGTTAATAATTTAGAAATTTCAGAAGAACTGGGTGCTAGCGACCACAAATCAATTACATTTAGCATTGAATGGAAGTATGATAGTAGGGATAACTCAGTAACCGTCCCAGATTTTTCGCTTAGCAGATTACGATGGGCTTAGAGAACACTTATCTGTTGACTGGGGTAACAAAGAGAGCTATCAATATGACAGCTTTCTGAACACTATACATGCTGCTCAAAGAACGTTTATCCCGTATAAAGAAATTAGATCAAACATAAATGACCCAAAATGGATGAATAATAGGCTGAAATATCTACTAGGGCATAAGAAGGGAATTTATAGGCGTATCAAAAGAGGTGAGGGTCATCTTATGAATCAGTATATTGACATTAAGAGGGACGTTAAAAAGGGGATAAGAAAAGCTAAAAGGGACTATGAAATTAAAGTTGCTAAGGATTCGAAAACCCAAAAAGTTTTTTCCAGGTCTATAGAACAAAAGTTAGAGATAAGATAGGTCCCCTTAAAAATAACTATGGGCATCTTACTGACAAGGAGAAAGAAATGTGCTCGATTTTAAATAATTATTTTCTCTCGGTTTTTGCACAGGAAGACACTAACAATATCCCAGTAATTAATTTTTATAGTGGGCTAGAAGAAGATAAATTATGTAACATCACAGTCACTAGTGAGATGGTTGTGAGGCAGATAGACAGACTGAAGCAAAATAAGTCGCCGGGTCCTGATGAGGTTTTTTCAAGGGTTCTTAAGGAATGCAAAATGGAACTCGGTGAACCATTAACTAATATTTTTAATTTATCTCTTCAAACAGGTGTAGTGTCTGATATGTGGAAGATGGCTAATGTAATTCCTATTTTTAAAGCAGGGGACAAGTCGTTACCGTCAAATTACCGCCCAATAATTATTATTATTATTATAATCAAAAAGAAGCGCTAAGCCACAAGGGCTATACAGCACCGCCCAATAAGCCTGACCTCAATTGTCGGAAAATTACTAGAGTCAATTATAGCTGAGATTATAAGAAGCCATCTCGATAAGCATAGCTTGATTAATGATACTCAGCATGGATTCACGAGAGGCCGTTCTTGTCTAACTAATTTATTAACTTTCTTCAGTAAAGCTTTTGAGGCTGTTGATCACCAATAAGAATTTGATATTATTTACTGAGATTTTAGTAAGGCTTTTGATAGAGTTCCGCACCATAGACTGTTAAAGAAAGTGGCAGCTCATGGCATTGAGGAAAAAGTGCTCTCGTGGATCGAGTCATGGCTCACAGACAGGAAGCAGAGTGTGTCCATAAATGGGGTTAAATCCGAGTGGGGATCTGTAACAAGTGGCGTTCCACAGGGATCAGTTCTAGGTCCATTGTTGTTTATAATATATATCAATGACCTTGATGAGGGTATTACTAGTAATATGAGCAAATTCGCCGATGACACAAAGATAGGTAGGATAAGTGACTCAAATGTAGATGTTAGGGAACTTCAGGAGGATTTAGACAAACTCTATTCTTGGTCAGAAAAGTGGCAGATGCAGTTCAATGTAGATAAATGCAAGGTTCTGAAGCTCGGGAGTGTCCATATCCCTAGCACTTATAAGTTAAATAATGTAGAACTTAGCCATACAGATTGCGAAAAGGACTTGGGGGTTATGGTGAGCAGCGACCTTAAACCAAGACAGCAATGCCTAAGCGTACGTAATAAGGCAAATAGATTATTGGGATTTATATCAAGTGTAAGCAACATTAGTCCAGAGGTCATACTGCAGCTTTATACATCATTAGTAAGGCCTCACCTAGATTATGCAGCTCAGTTCTGGTCTCCATATTACAGAATGGATATAAATTCGTTAGAAAACATTCAGTGTAGAATGACTAATACATAGCATTAGAAATCTTCCCTATGAAGAAAGATTGAAAACTCTTAAATTACATTCACTTGTTAGACGAAGAATGAGGGGACACATGATCTAAGTGTATAAGTGGAAGATGGGCATTAATACAGGGGATATTAATAAGGTCTTGAGGATGTATCTCCAAGAGAGAACCCGCAGTAATGGGTTTAAATTAGATAAGTTTAGATTTAGAAAGGGCATAGGAAAGTATTGGTTTGGAAATAGGGTAGCTGATGAGTGGAACAGTCTGCCTAGTTGGGTTATTGAGGCAAGGACTTTGGGTAGTTTCAAATTTAGGTTGGATAAATATATGAGTGAGAGGGGTTAGATTTGATTGAGACTTGCAAATGAGTGGATAGAGTTATCAGAGATTATTTCTTGTGTAGCATTGAAAATTGGGTTGGGCAAATGTTTTGTTAGTGGGATGGATTGTAAAGGACCTGCCTAGTATAGGCCAACAGGCCTGCTGCAGTGATCCTCCTTTCTTATGTTCTTATGACTACTACGAATCTTGTTTTCCTCGGTCAGTCGCCGAATCTCCATCTTTGCCATCCTCAATTCTTCCTTAAGCTATTGGTAAAGTTGCTCGATGGAGGGCATCTTGGTTCAGTCTGTAAAGAGCACACTCGACACGTCCTCACTAAGCTAAGTACAGGTCACCTCTGAGCTAAGTGATCACCTCTGAGAACTTTTTGAAAATTAATTGGATGGTTAAAATCTCTCACGTGAATAAATAGAGCATTGAAAAAATTTGCGATAAAGTTTATTACGGTCAAACTGGTAAAAGTCTCGAACTTAGATTAAAGCAACATAAATATAGCATTAGAACTGGACAAGATTTCAATGCTCTATTTATTCACTTGAGAGATTTTAACCATCCAATTGATTTTCAAAAAGTTGAGAAAGTTGTATCAAACAAGTCCATGGTCGACAGGAATATAATTGAATCTTGTTTCGTAAAAAGCAGTTTTGAAAATATGAATATATCCTTAGGTTTATATAAATTAGATTCATTTATAATTAATAAAATTTGGACAAATAATAAACCTTATTTCTTGGGTAGAATAATTTGTTAGTGGGATGTCTTGAGGACCTGTCTAGTTGGACCAGCAGACCTACTGCAGTGTTCCTCTATTCTCATGAGTCCGGTATTGTCGCGCGTCAGGTGTTTCTTTGTTGTGGGAGTTGACTGTGAGGTGTAGTCTAAGCCCTTTAATTGCCTTCCTTTGATGTATTACTTTCATAGTTCCTTGACAATGTGAGTAGTCACGAAAGCGCTTGGAATTTCACTACTCTTTCACAGTGGTTGTTTTCCATATATATATATATATATATTCTTTCAACAAACCAGCCGTATCCCACCGAAACATGGTGGCCCAAAAAAAGAAAAGTTTAAGTTTATCTTTTTAACTTTAGCAATGTATACAGAAGAAAGGGTTACTACCCCCTTCCTCCTGTCATTTTAGTCGCCTCTTACGACACACATGGCTTACGGAGGAAGAATTCTGTTCCATTTTCCCATGGAGAATGTGTGTGTGTGTGTGTGTGTGTGTGTGTGTGTGTGTGTGTGTGTGTGTGTGTGTGTGTGTGTGTGTGTGTGTGTGTGTGTGTGTGTGTCGTGCCGAATAGGTAAAACTTGTGATTCTGGCTTAAATAGCAACGCTCTTCTTGCCGAATAAGATAAGCGAAAATTTGTGTATGCAATAATTTCGCAAAAATCATTCGAACCTTACGAAAAAAATATATTTCATGGTGTTGAGTTATTGTAAGCTCATCTAAAATATATTTAGTTGGATTAGGCTAAATTAAATTGAGCCTGTTTTAATAAGGTTAGGTAAGTTTTCTAAGGCTCATTTTGTACAAAATTATGAATTTTTACATTAACATAAATGAAAAAAAATTATCTCTAAACATATAAGAGAAAATTTTAGAAAGGACTTAATTTTAAACGAGTTCTTGCTAATTGACCAGTTTTATCTAATCGACACGACATATATATATATAATTTCTTTCCAAGTCATGGGCTGCAAATTGCACCAAAATTTGCCGAAAGGGAAAATATCCGGCTATTTAGGCTTAACAATGGGTTATTGAGGGCAATAACCCCACCACGATGGAAAAGTGACCCGGCATTGGGGAATTTCAGCTGTAAGGGTTCAGGAGTTAGGGCTCAACCCCACGGCAAACTTGCACCGCTGAATACAGGTACACATAATTAGGCTTCAGGGATCCTAATTAAAAAGCTACTTACCCCAGCTTAAATGAACCAATCAATTAGCTTTCCCAGGGGGAGGGGAACACTGACAGGGGGGGATTATTATTACAACTGTTACTGTTATATTATTTTTATTATTATTATTATTATTATTATTATTGGTCGTACAGCCCGCGTGGAATAGTAGTGGAAGCTGAGGGAGAGGTAGGTGGGGGGGGGGGGGATTTGGAGAGGACTGGAATGTATAGTGAGGCCTGGAGAGGACTGGGGGAACTGAGGGATAACTGGGGAGGAGAGAGACCTATTACCTCAAGAATACCAATACAGCAGCGAATAATATTATATATATATATATATATATATATATATATATATATATATATTATATATATATATATATATATATATATATACATGGGCAAGTCTTGTCTCTTCTGGAAAAAAAAAAGAGAGAGAGACTGGACCTGGGTCAAGATGCACTCTCCTCTGCCATCTCCTGAGCATCCAGCATCCGGCTTCTCTGGGTGAGGGATGGGGTCGCTGCAGTTGCAAGTGATTAACGCTCATTGCTAATGGCTGGCCATCCATTGTGTGGGAGAGACACACACACACACTACTGCTGCTGTTGCCTGAGTTCTGCTGGCGATCTGCAACACTGTCTTGGTGGCTTGTTACATGAGGCAATACTGGAACCTCTCTCTCTCTCTCTCTCTTTACTAGGTTTCATATCTAGAAACTTTGAGCACAAATGTTCTCGATAGTGCACTTGCTAGACTATACTTTGAGTATGCCATCTGGATTTGGTCTCCAAATTACATAAAAGACGAAGATATACTGGAGAGGGTGCAGAGACCTACCAAACTGGCACCGTCACTCAGAAATAAACCTTATGAAGAGAGACTCACAGCACTAAACTCTCTTATGTCATAGGAAATCGTCACTACTAGATCTCATTCAAACCTCATGACTGGCTTTGACACACTAAAACATGAACTATTTGAAATACTGAATGAATAACCCGAAACACTATGAAACTGAGAGGCAGAAGATGTAACACAAACGTAGGCACAAACTTGTAAACAGAACTATTCCAGAATGGACAAAATTACTGAGTAATGCTGTAAGCAGAACCAGCTGGACATGTACTTTACAAGTATAGGATTCAAGTAGATGCATCGTGGTCTAATGAGAGGAGTTGCTAGAGCCTTCAGGATGTAGTAAGTCAGTGAGTGACCAGTAAGGTACAGGAGAGGATAGCAGAGAGAATTTTCCTTAGACACTCGTTACTTTACTCTTACCAGTCACTAAACTCACATTAAAACTACTACTACTACTACTACTACTACTCCTGCAGCAGCAGCAGCAGCAGCAGCAGCAGCTACTGGAGTGGAGAGTGGGGAAAGCACCTGCTTCTCTATCCTTGTCTCCTACATTTACACAGCAGCAGACAGCCTCGATGTGAATTTACATGTCTTCTGCTAGCAGGAGAGCAGTGAGTACAATAAGGAAACACTATATCAACATCCGTGGCCCCATATTATTCAACATCTTATCAGAAGATATCAGAAACACTGCTGGACCAAGTGTAGAAGTCTTCAAGGGGAAACTGGGCAAATATCTTCACCAAGTGCCAGATCAACCAGGCTGTGACAGGTATATGGGGCTACGGGCCACCAGCAGACTGACTGACCAGGTAAGCACTAGACGAGCCTAGCCCATGGCCGGGCTCTAGGAATAGAAAAACCCTCGGAACTCATCAAAGGTATATCAAAGGTAAGGTATGTACTTCCATTACTCTCTCTCGTCTCGCACACCACCGCCTGCACTACCAACATCCATCACCCACCAACACGCATCAGGAATCACCACCCAACAACTACCACCACTGTCAATTAACCACCACTACGTATCCACTACCAATCAACACCGCCCACAACATGATGAGCTTCAACCGCTGTCAAACGCTTTAAACCGATGGTCAGACAATGTTGGCGAGGAGAATGTTAGCTCCTACATACGTCTGCAACATTAACACACATGCAACATTCTTGCGAAATCTCCCCAAATGTCTGGGCCAGGGGGGTGAAAACTATGGGTAGAAATTTGCATGATTTTTTTAATCACACCAGCGGCCTCCCACCAAGATAGACTCCAAAGGAATGAAAAAAAAAACACATTCACCATCATTCATCCACGAGCTGCCTTGCCAGCAGCGTTTGTATGACACAGTTTACACGACCATCAGAAGTGTACGATCAAAGTGACCTTACCGTTTAACATTCTATGAAACATTTAAGACGCAATCTCCCTCGCCCACAAATCAATCTCCCTCGCCCACAAATCAATCTCCCTCGCTCACAAATCAATCTCCCTCGTTCACAAATCAATCTCCCTCGCCCACAAATCAATCTCCCTCGCCCACAAATCAATCTCCCTCGTTCACAAATCAATCTCCCTCGCCCACAAATCAATCTCCCTCGCCCACAGATCAATCTCCCTCGCCCACAAATCAATCTCCCTCGTTCACAAATCAATCTCCCTCGCCCACAAATCAATCTCCCTCGCCCACAAATCAATCTCCCTCGCCCACAAATCAATCTCCCTCGCCCACAAATCAATCTCCCTCGCCCACAAATCAATCTCCCTCGCCCACAAATCAATCTCCCTCGCCCACAAATCAATCTCTCTCGCCCACAAATCAATCTCCCTCGCCCACAAATCAATCTCCCTCGCCCACAAATCAATCTCCCTCGCCCACAAATCAATCTCCCTCGCCCACAAATCAATCTCCCTCGCCCACAAATCAATCTCCCTCGCCCACAAATCAATCTCCCTCGCCCACAAATCAATCTCCCTCGCCCACAAATCAATCTCCCTCGCCCACAAATCAATCTCCCTCGTTCACAAATCGATCTCCCTCTCCCACAAATCAATCAAGGTATTACCACTCGCTCTTGGTCCAAGTAACTAGAGCTAGCCCTCTACTGGAATCAAACTTGACGACCTCCCAGTTTCCAGGCCCCTAAAGGTGTAGCGCTTCCTCATAATTAATAATTTATTCAGCAATTGAAATCCTCAGCCATTCCATCTCAAAAAGCTTTCTAATCCATCCATCCTCTCTCTCTCTCTCTCTCCCTCTCTCTCTCTCTCTCTCGACATGTGAGATACTCCCTTTATCGCGATCTCTGGACGGAAATTACTTTTGACCCCCAGCGACTCACCGCCCCCCGTCTGTCGAGACCGCCCCTCTCCTTCCGTCGAGACTGCCCCCCCTCCGTCGAAACCGCCCCTCTCCCGTCGAGACCGCCCTTCCTCCGTCGAGACCGTCCTTCTCCGTCGAGACCGCCCCCCTCCGTAGAGACCGCGTTCCCTCCATCGAGACCGCTCCCTCCGTCGAGAACGCCCCTCTCCTTCCGTCGAGACTGCCCCCCCCCCCAGTCCGTCGATACCGCCTCTCTCCCTCCGTCGAGACTGCCTCCCCATGGAGACAGCCTTCCCTCCATCGAGACTGCCCTCCCCTTCCGTCAAGACCGCCCTTCCTCAATCGAGACCGCCCTTCCTCCTTCGAGACCGCCAACCATTCAACACTAACCTTGGTGACTGCCCACCACTATTGTAGGCAACCCACCACTACTATAGGCAACCTACCAATACTGTAGGCAACCCACCACTACTGTAGGCAACCCACCACTACTGGAGGCAATCCACCACTACTGTAGGCAACCCACCATTACATAAGGTCACCCCACCACCACTACATCACGTCACTAGCACAAGTCCTCCCACCATATCAGGTCACCCATCACCATCACTGCAGGTCACCCATCCCCACCACATCAAGTCACCCCACCACCTCTACATAAGGTCACCAGCACAGGTCTTCCCACCACATCAGCTCACCCACCACCACCACTGCAGGTCACCCACCACCACAGCAGGTCACCCACCCCACCACTGCAGGTCACCCACCACCACCACAGCAGGTCACCCACCACCACAGCAGGTCACCCACCACCACAGCAGGTCACCCACCCCACCACTGCAGGTCACCCACCACCACTGCAGGTCACCCACCACCACTGCACGTCACCCACCACCTCTGGACTGTGTCCACCAATAAAACACTAACTCAAACAAAAGACAAGGCCCAACATAGGAATAAAACAGCAATAAAAGTGAAACATGCAGCCCGAGTGTTTTAAAACACTGTTTTAAATCGGCGTCATTTGGCCTGCCACGCAGGGAATGGGTTTAAAAATTTATTTAATGGGTTCAAAAAGTAGTGTGAAGGGTTCGAAAAGTGGGGTGATGGGTTCGAAAAGTGGGGGTGATGGGTTCGAAAAGTGGGGGTGATGGGTTCGAAAAGTGGGGTGATGGGTTCGAAAAGTGGGGGTGATGGGTTCGAAAAGTGGGGAATTGGGTTCGAAAAGTAGCATGATGGGTTCGAAAATTGCTGGTCAAAGATATGTAAAAGCATCGAAAAATTAATGTTCGAAAAGTACTACAATGAATTAAGAATGCGGTATAATAGATTTATGAGCGATCTATTGTGACTGAAACGTCCTGGGACGGTTTCCAGTATTCCTGAAGACAGGCTGCAAAGATGCAGGCTGTCAGCAAAGACACAGGCTGTCAGCAAAGCCTTAGGCTGGGAGCCATGATATAGACAAGCAGCAAAGAATTAGGCAGTCAACACAGAAAACAGGCAGGCAGACCATGCAGGCAAGTAGGGAGCTATAGGCAGGCTGGAAGACAGGACATGCAGGCAGGCTGGAAGACAGGACATGCAGGCAGTCAGGAAGACAGGACATGCAGGCAGTCAGGAAGACAGGACATGCAGGCAGTCAGGAAGACAGGACATACAGGCAGGCAGGAAGACAGGACATACAGGCAGTCAGGAAGACAGGACATGCAGGCAGTCAGGAAGACAGGACATGCAGGCAGTCAGGAAGACAGGACATACAGGCAGGCTGGAAGACAGGACATGCAGGCAGGCAGGAAGACAGGACATACAGGCAGTCAGGAAGACAGGACATGCAGGCAGTCAGGAAGACAGGACATATAGGCAGGCTGGAAGACAGGGCATGCAGGCAGTCAGAAGACAGGACATACAGGCAGTCAGAAGACAGGACATACAGGCAGGCAGGAAGACAGGACATACAGGCAGTCAGGAAGACAGGACATGCAGGCAGTCAGGAAGACAGGACATATAGGCAGGCTGGAAGACAGGGCATGCAGGCAGTCAGAAGACAGGACATACAGGCAGGCAGGAAGACAGGACATACAGGCATTCAGGAAGACAAAACATGCAGGCAGTATAATAAGATCTGGCAAGCAAGGAGAGAGAGGCCATGAATGCATGAAGCAAAGAAACAGGTTATGCAAGCATGCAGGCAAGGAAACAGGTTATGCAGGCAAGGATACAGTTCATGCATGCTGGCATGACGTACAGGCACAGGCAGCAGGGTTGGCATAATTGTTCACTTCTAATTTTTGGGGGGGAGGTGGGGGTTAAAAATACAATAATGCTTTAGAGCAAAGCAAGTTATTACTGCCGAATGGTGACTATCTTCTATGTATTTACCTGCCAAAGACTTAAGAAACATCATAGGCTGATAAGAAACGTTAAAGTGGGGGGAAAAAAAGTCAGCAGAATGAGACACAATTGTGTTTAATTTTTGAAATCTGTGTTTTAGATACATGCATAATTCGTTCTAACATGTTGTCTGCTGTCACCAGTGGCTGACAGTAGACAACATGTTCCACCCACTTGTTTGAGTGTAAGTACATGTTTGAACATCATGGCTGCTGTCACCAGTGGCTGACAGCAGACATGTTCAAAGAAGATTTGCATCCACTTGCCAGAGTGTCAATACAAGTCTGAACACGTTGTGATCTGTTCAAACATCAGTGCAAATCTCTCACAGCTACAGACTGAACTCTTTTCAATATGCACACCTGGTCACTTTTTTTTCCTCTTCAGTAACGTAAATATGAATCGCCATTAACTATAATATTTAATTATGAATTAATTTATCATCAGGAAATCCTAAAAATGTTTACATTTAAAAAAAAATCTGGATAGGTTAAGCTGATGGGGCTTTCCAATTTCTTTTAAACACAGTTATGGGGAAAATGGGTTAGTCAGTTCCTGGAGGTTACCTGGAGGTTATTCCGAGGATCAACGCCCCCGCGGCCCGGTCCATGACCAGGCCTCCCGATGGATCAGGGCCTGATCAACTAGGCTGTTACTGCTGGCCGCACGCAGTCCAACGTACGAGCCACAGCCCGGCCGATCCGGCACTGACTTTAGGTATCTGTCCAGCTCTCTCTTGAAGGCAGCCAAGGGTTTATTGGTAATTCCCCTAATGCTTGATGGGAGGCTGTTGAACAGTCTTGGGCCCCGGACACTTATGGTGTTTTCCCTTAGTGTACCAATGGTGCCCCTACTTTTTATTGGGGGAATTTTGCATCGCCTGCCCAGTCTTTTACTTTCGTAAGGAGTGATTTCTGTGTGTAGATTTGGGACCATTCCTTCCAAGATTTTCCAAGTGCAGATTATGATATATCTCTCTCCTGCGTTCCAACGAGTACAAGTCAAGTGCTTCCAAGCATTCCCAGTAGTTAAGGTGCTTGCCATAGAGGGTGTAGGTGGGTAAATGCTTCAGATACCAGCACCACCTGGGGTCTCACATCAACTTTAGGTACTGGGGAAAGTGTGGTGTGATATACCAGGGCCCATGAGAGGGGGTTCAGTCGGTACATTGGTCCGGGGCCCGACTGTGAATCTGTGAGGGGACCCATAGCCATAGACGTTTTATTCTGATTTTTTCATTTGATTTTTTGATTGTTAATTTCAACCATTTTTAGTTTATTTAGAGAAATGATTATGTAAAATTCACTTAGACTGAGGGCCCTCAGCCGGCCCCCAGGGACCCCAAAGCAGTTTTGTTCCGCCTTGCAAAATTTCTCTCTAAGGCCCTGTGACATACCACCTGCCACCAAGGTCCCCACCCACCTAACTTACCAATAGATGAAAATCCACCTCTTATAGGCCGCCTATCACCTAGCTTGCAGCCCCGTCTCCACCAGTCTCAACGTCGAATAATACATTAAACAACAAAAACTGTCCGTCTAACTTTCTGTACCTGTTTGTATGTCTGTCCTAAAGTTACTCAGTTTCCCCTACTTCTTAAGAGTCCCTTTGTTTCCTGGTGCTCAAAACACACAGTGATACTGTCAACACAATACAAAACGTCCAAATGTTAACAAACGTGAATGTATGTGAATTATATATTATGACTGAAAATAAATGAGAATTCCTTCGTTGGTTGTCAGGAGTAACACAAAGAACACGTACGAGGATACGATAACATTTATATGTAGAACAATAGAGAATAGAGAACAAAAGGTCATAATTATCATCGTATAAAAACACTGATGCTGAAATTAGACCAGGGACTGTTTCTTTGTAAGTAAGAGTAGTACAGTACTACAACAGGACCTAAACTTATGATAGTACTACACTCACTGCATACTTCAAGCACTTGCACGAAAAATAAACGCAGACGAACCACCACAACCACAACTCTGCTCTCAGAACTATAAATAGTCAATATCCATCTCTCTCTCTCTCTTGCAAGCAAGCAAGCAAGCGCACACACACACACACACACACACACACACACACACACACACACACACACACAAAACAATCACTAACAATACCTAAGGGTCTGGAATAATGGCCAGAATGAAAGTGGTACAAAGGGACAGCAAGTGTACAGACTTAAGGGAACGGTAGATACGAAGAGTACAAGGACGTGTGAACTTGTTTTAAGAATCTTAAGGCGACCTTTTAAACAAAAATACCAGTGTGGATATGAATAATGACCTGGGAATGTGAATATGACCTGGATTATTCATATAATCAATTTAAGCGCTAAATCCAAAAGGGTCATGCAGCAATGCAGGGAAGGATGTGTGGAAGTAGGTATGTGCCAAAGGTAGGGATGTGCCAATGGTAGGAATGTGAGAAAGATCAGGGATGTGTGATGGTAGGGGTTAGTGGAGAAAGGGAGGAGTGCAACAGGTATGTTTCTGATGATTAAGACACATGGGCAACACTTGGGTGTCTTTATTGTTGAAACGTTTCGCCTACAAGGTAGGCTTCATCAGTCAAATACAGAAGATAATGTATTGTAATCAGTCCCATCAACCCTGCTTAATGGATTGATTACATCTTCATCCC
Organism: Cherax quadricarinatus; assembly: GCF_026875155.1. Taxonomy (NCBI): domain Eukaryota; kingdom Metazoa; phylum Arthropoda; class Malacostraca; order Decapoda; family Parastacidae; genus Cherax; species Cherax quadricarinatus. The sequence goes on along the minus strand of NC_069490.1, from coordinate 15,461,760 downwards.
GCCACTACTACTGCTGTCTACAATACATTCTTCTCTGTATTTGACTGAAGAAGCCTACTATGTAGGCGAAACGTTTCAACAATATAAATACCCAACTGCTGCACATGTGTCTTAATCATCAACTTGTAGGTTTGTTTCTGTTAAAAAGTCAAACAGTGTCTAGGTCAAAGGTGGGACTTTCAGCGAGGAGGAGATAAGAGTTGGCCAAGTTAGATAAGATTCGTCAGGAAACAGGACAATTGCTTCCTGACCCAGGTCTTAGTCATATGATGACCCGCCACTAGAGCTTTTAGTCATCTGCCCGAGGCCTTCCGCTGCCTTACCAGTGCACCCCTTTAAAAATTAAAATAGTGTGTTGGGGCAGCAGAGACGTCACAAGTGAATTCTGCATGCCCCCCCCCCCTGAAAGACAGGGCAATCTATTAAGTTACAGCAGACTGACAGTGTGACATGAGAGTTCTGGCAGAGTGGTGCCGAGCGTTTTTCCACATGGTATCCCCGTGAGCAGCGTTGTGGTGGTCGATGCGTAAGCGGAAGAGTGCAGTCTCCCAAACATGACAACAGTGGGAAGAAAATTACCAGAATCCCCAGTGTTTTGAAGAAAACAATTTGGTGTGGTCCAACTTGGACAATTTGAGGAGTTGTTGAAAGATCACTGGAAAATCACTGGACTATAGCTGACATCAGTGACATACTATTTAGAAAGCCCTTAGTTATGCAGAGCATTTCGGGCAAATTATTATTATAATCAAAAAGAAGCGCTAAGCCACAAGGGCTATACAGCATTTCGGGCAAATAACAGGAAAAACAGCTACATATCTGACACCATCGGGGGAGTCAGAACCATCAGTGTACAGCACAACAACATGAGAATGAGAACGGAACTGATGAATAAAGAGTGAGAGTTGTAATACGCAAGTGAACTTTTGCGTAAGTGGTGAGGAGCAAACATGAATCCTAGGAACTTTCCAAGGAGGGAGGGAAAAGTAAGATGCAGGATGAACGCAAAGGGAAAGTTAATAGAGGGTATTACAACCCAGGAGTCCAAATGGCCTGTTATCCTGGGTGTAAAGGGAGCAAAATAAACACAGCAGAAAAGTTTTGACTTACATTATCCTTCACCAATTTAGTACAGCAATATGTACACTATATACACTATGTACAGTGATAGGTATTAGTGCACTCCACGGTAAGCAAGGCAGAATAGAAGCAACAAGAGAGCAGACCGTGCTTCAACCAGCTCTAGAATGGGAATGACAAGGGCAGACAGGAGAGTGGTGCCCACATAACCTCTACGATTGCCAAAACCATCTTATTGGCTGGAACCTGGTTACTAGTTGAACGACGGGGCCCCATCGTCAACTCTCAGTCACCTGGTTCGCTGGTTGGGGGAGATAGCCTGTAAATGAGGGTGTGTACATGCGCCGAATAAAGGTTACGTACTCTTTGCATGCCACAGAGGGGAAGCCAGTAGAGAGAGAATACGGGAATGAAAGAGGAGTGGCAAATGGGGGCGACTATTAAATAAATTAGCCTTACTAATATCACCTACCGTTCTATACGTGCTAGGATCGTGAAGGTCGTGGAAGCCGACAAAATAATGGAGAGAATGGGCATCGCATCGATGTGTTGAAGACCGTGTGTTCGTCCCTGTACACTGGCTCTAGAGTGGAAAAGATCGTAAAGCTGCAACACACGCAACCCCTGATAATGCAGGGGATCATGCTTAAAAAAGAGAGTGGATCACCATAGTCCAGTTTAGATAAGATTAGGGTGGGAATGAAGGCGAAAAAGTGTTTGTTTATTAACTGACCCACGAAAGATGGCCAAGTAATTAAAGGAGGTTCAGACGGCTGTGACAGTAGCTTGCAAGTTCACGCCAATCTTCCACTACATTCAACCATCAAACAGAAGACCGAGGAATGTGACTGTATCCTGCTCAGGGATACAAGAATGTGACTGTATCCTGCTCAGGGATACAAGAATATGACTATCCTGCTCAGGGATACAAGAATGTGACTGTATCCTGCTCAGGGATATAAGAATGTGACTGTATCCTGCTCAGGGATACAAGAATGTGACTGTATCCTGCTCACGGATACAAGAATGTGACTGTATCCTGCTCAGGGATACAAGAATGTGACTGTATCCTGCTCAGGGATACAAGAATGTGACTATCCTGCTCAGGGATACAAGAATGTGGCTGTATCCTGCTCAGGGATACAAGAATGTGACTGTATCCTGCTCAGGGATACAAGAATGTGACTGTATCCTGCTCAGGGATACAAGAATGTGACTGTATCCTGCTCAGGGATACAAGAATATGACTATCCTGCTCAGGGATACAAGAATGTGACTGTATCCTGCTCAGGGATATAAGAATGTGACTGTATCCTGCTCAGGGATATAAGAATGTGACTGTATCCTGCTCAGGGATACAAGAATGTGACTGTATCCTGCTCAGGGATACAAGAATATGACTATCCTGCTCAGGGATACAAGAATGTGACTGTATCCTGCTCAGGGATACAAGAATGTGACTGTATGCTTCTCAGGGATACAAGAATATGACTATCCTTCTCAGGGATACAGGAATGTGACTGTATCCTGCTCAGGGATAAAGGATGTGACTGTATCCTGCTCAGGGATACAAGAATGTGACTATATCCTGCTCAGGGATACAAGAATGTGACTATATCCTGCTCAGGGATACAAGAATGTGACTGTATCCTGCTCAGGGATACAAGAATGTGACTGTATCCTGCTCAGGGATACAAGAATGTGACTATATCCTGTTCAGGGATAGAAAAATGTGATCATATCCTGTTCAGGGATACAGGAACCATACAGAGACAGAATGGTATGAGGGACAACAGGGTGTCTTGTGACGTTATCTTGTGTGTTTATCAACAAAAACATTAAAACCCCTGAGGGACATGAAAGAACAATGACTGCAAGACTGTGATTCTGAACTTGAGGGGAGAAACTGCAATTCAGAACAAGAGTGGAAAATAATGAGAAAAATCAGGGACTCTGGACTGATGGAGGTGGTCAAGTGACAGGCGGACAGCTGAAAATACAGAGACTAGACGATGACTCGACCCCTGAAACCACATCTAATCATGTTTTTTTTAGTTTAATGTTTATTATGCACCCCATACCCATCTTGTGGGCGGTAGTCAAAAGATTACAGAGGTACATAATTGGTCCAAGGACTGGACTCCAAAGTTTTGATAGCTGAGCAAGTTACAGAGGTAATGAACTCACAATTTACAAAGGTAATGAACTCACAATTTACAAAGGTAATGAACTCACAATTTCTAATCATGTACATATAGGTGAGTAGACGCTCAAAGTCACTGACTCTCTCTCTCTCTCTCTCTCTCTCACACACACACACACACACACAGTGAGACTACACAAAGATGGGGCTAAACCTCACAAGAAGACTGAAGACGCAGAGGCGTGATCACAACTAGCACCTAAATATAAAACACACTAGACAGGAACAGACTGGCACAGGAGGAAACAGAGCAATATAGAGGAAGTCCAGACGAGTCAGAGAAGCATAAAGAATTCTTACAGTGCGAGGGGAGTGAGGAACTGAAATGCATTAGGAAGGAATGTACCGGACGCTAACTCCAACATATGACTGCCCGGAAAAAGGACTGGAAGCACAAAGCAAGAGAGAGAATTCGCCTGCAAGAGGACATCAACACCAGGAAAAGAAAAAACCACGAGGAAACCCCAAACTCTGACAAGGAACAGCGAAGTGCCTCCAAACACAAGACGGTGAAGAAGATAGAAGGTTGGTATTAAGTTGGACTGCAGAAACAGAAAGGGAAAAATAAGACACGTCTAGAGGAAAATAAATAGGGAAAGAGGGTTAAGAGAAAATGCTGCTGGGTAAATGAGGTGGATGAAAAACATCAAATTTGAGTACGAGGGATGGAAAGTTGTCTGTACGAGTGATGGAAAGCTTGTCTGCATGGGTGACGGAGATTTGTTGGCACAGATGCTGGAAAATTGTTGGTACAGATGCTGGAAAATTGTTGGTACAGATGCTGGAAAGTTGTTGGTACAAATGGGGGAAAGTTGTTGGTATAGGTGCTGGAAAGCTGTTGGTACAGGTGCTGGGAAGTTGTTGGTATAGGTGCTGGAAAGTTGTTGGTACAGATGCTGTTAAGTTGTTGGTATAGGTGCTGGAAAATTGTTGGTACAGATGCTGGGAAGTTGTTGGTATAGGTGCTGGAAAGTTGATGGTACAGATGCTGGAAAGTTGTTAGTACAGGTGCTGGAAAGTTGTTGGTATAGGTGCTGGAAAGTTGTTGGTACAGGTGCTGGAAAATTGTTTCTTAAAAATCAACAGTTTTAAAGCATTAAATATGGCTACTCGTGCACTGTTCTAGCCATAGTACTGTGCCATTTTATCTATTTTTTTGTAATCTATTAAAGTAACAATAACAGTAAAAGGCAATAATACTGCAGATTTGGTCGACTGGAAAAACAGCAGTGACCAGAATAAAAGTGGAGCAAAGAGAAAGCAAGTACACGGAACTCTGGCAATGGAGCCGCAGAAGAGTAACGAAGGCGGGGAAAATTATTTCCATTGGAGAACAGTAAAACCGACTTTAAAACCAACAGCAAGCCAAGACTGAAGAGTGACCTTTAATTGTGATGATGGCCTGGAAGCTAAGAAAACACACTGCAAAAGCTACGACTTTGAACCTGGAAGAGCTATGGATAAGAAAAAATACTAAACATTATATAAATGGTCTAGATAAATGACATTTTCCATCTTCTTTGTATTGATTGATAAAGCCACTGGCCGGCGAAACGTTTCCACAATAAGGATACTCAAGTGTTGCGAAAATGCCTCATTCAAGAATGAAACTGATGGGGAAGACTGAGACTGACAGTGGTGGTCCCGAATATAAAATTCTGGAAAAAAAAAAGAATTTAGAGCCTAGTCGAAGTATCGATGTAGACAAGCACAATACAGGTGACTCTTTAATGACAACAATTTCTGAACAGAGAAGCATAAGTATACACGTGCATGTGTACTGAGGGGAGAGGAAGGGTAAAGATCAACAACACGGCAGCATCAATGTTATTATATATCGACAAGTGTGTTGATAATGATAAAATGTATTGTTTATGACATTAAATTTATCCTCAGTAAAATACAAAGGGACAACAAGTGTACAGACTTAAGGGAACGGTAGATACGAAGGGTACAAGGACGTGGGAACTTATTTTAATAATCTTCAGGCGACCTTTCAAACAAAAATACCAGTGTGGATATGAAGAATGACCTGGAAATGACAAGTATGTTGATAAAGACAAAATGTACTGTTTATGGCATTAAATTTATCCTCAGTAAAATGTCATGAACCCCATGTTATGGTTTAATAATGAACAACAAGCGAGTAGGTTTATTATACAGCTACTGATCACTGGGCACTTCATTCATAGACAGAGAACTGGAGCCCTCAACGAGGTTCTGAGAAATGCGGAGCAGAGGTAATGAAGTCAGTTCTGGGAAACTTCTATAAACAAGAATGAAAGAGGATAGACCAATCAGCTTACACTTGGTATATTTCCAATGAGTGAATTGGATATAGGAGAAATAAATTACTAAGTCTCCTTACGATCTATTGACCACACTATGTGCTGAATATCTGGTAGAAGTGTGACTGGAGAAGAGACTGGCAGGAAGGACACCAGGGCAGCCAGACTAAACAAACAGGAATGAGAGAATTCCTTACTGGTGTACAATGGAATGGATAAGTTAGCAGCTGAAGTCACGTACAAACCAATGCTAGTGATCTATAACAAGTCACTGGTAAGGGGAAGACTACAAGTCAGCTGGAAAACAATGGTTGGAAGTATTTCTTAAGACTCTTGGAAAGTGGAAAAGTACAACGAGTCGGGAGAGAAAATGGAATGAAAATTTAATATACACTTTCAAAGAGAAAATACGTTAAGGCCCAATAAAGTAGAAGCCAGTAATGTGGAAGGTACTTCAGAAACACGTCCAGGAGCCGATACTCGACCCCCCCCCCCCCACACACACACACAAAACAATGCCTCCAACTACCTGTTGTTGTCTTGTTGGATAAGAAAAATCGTTACCTAAAACAAGAGCAACGACCCGGAACACTGAGATTTGCAAGAAAAAATTAAAATACGAGCAAACACGATTGAAAGAGTGAGCGAGCGAGCGAGAGAGAGAGAGAGAGAGAGTCCCTTTTCACAAAAAGAAGAGCAGAGCAGAAATCAGCAACTACAGACCAGTGTCACTCCTGTCAATCACTGGTAAGATCCTTGAGACAATAATCTCAAGACAAATGACAGAGTTTTTTGACTACCTCTTACTACTTTGTGACCGCCAATATGGCTTCAGGAAAAGTTACTCTGCTGCTGATCTGTTGTTAACCCTCTCCACTAAGTGGCACCAGTCACTGGATGAATCCAAAGTCAGCTGTGTGGTAGCACCGGACATTGCTGGCGCTTTCGACCGGGTGTGGCACCAGGGCCTCTTAGCAAAACTTCAAGCACTGGGAATTGCAGGCTCTACGCTATGTCTTCTCAGTGATTACCTTCATGGCAGATCTCTAAGGGTAGTTCTGAATGGAAGGGGAATCAGCAAGACATCCTATTGGTGCAAGTGTTCCACAAAGAAGCGTGCTGGGACCATTGTTATGGAATGTCTACTTCAATGACCTTCTTCATCTCATCCCAGAATCACATGCATATGCAGACGACTGTACACTGACATTCACTTATCCAAGAGAAGAAATGCCAGCTGCTCTAAGCTACATCAATCACTAGCTAAGAGCTATATCAGCTTGGGGAAATAGATGGCAAGTAACATTTGCACCTGAAAAAACGCAAATGATGATGGTCTCTAGGCACCATGATGGTAATGCTGGTGCAGTAGTAAGGATGAATGGGAGGGTGTTGGCACCTGGAGAAGAAGTTGATATCCTTGGGGTGAAATTTGACTCCAAACTGACCATGAAGAACCATGTTGTAAATTTTGCAAACAAGGCAGCCAGGAAGCTTACAGCACTTCGCCGTATCTCCCATCTGCTTGACAGTAGGGGTTGCAAGATCCTGTACGAGGCACAAGTACGCTCACACCTTGAGTATGCTCCACTTTCCTGGTTTGCCTGCCCCCCCTCTCATCTGCGACTGCTTGACAGCGTGAAACAAGCTTTTATGCCACAAGACGGGCAGAAAGCAGCAACTTCACTCTGGCTGTACCCTTCTCCAGAACATCACTCCATCTGAGATCATAAATACCCAGGATGACTCGAGTATGGAACACATTCGTACAGCATAATGATGTCAACGAGATAAAGTCAGTTGATCAGATGAAAATGCTGGCCCACAGATGGCTCCAACTTCATCCTGTTCCCTACTTGTATGTCTCATAACAATAAAAATGCTTTCAAATGAGCTGATGTAGGTAACAGCTCTTAGCTTGCCAATAAAGTTAGGAATCCTTAACCTGTAAATAGCTTGTCAATAAAGCTAGGGATCCTTAACCTGTCAAACCCTGTGTAAAAAAAAAAAAAAAAAAAAAAAAAAAAAAGAGAGAGAGAGAGAGAGAGATTAATTTTCGTATATTACACATTCATAAACAACGTGAGGTTACAAAAAGAATGATGTGTTCCTTGTCTTCAGTCTTTTTCGTATTTTCTCCTTTTTTTTTTTAAGGGCGCATTCCTATGTTTTTAAATACAGCCGCCACTCCACCGAATATATTCCAATCTTAAGTTATATTTATAAAAAAAATATTTCCTAGTGTCATGCACATTGCTTGTGTGTGTGTACTCACCTAATTGTACTCACCTAATTGTGTATGTGTGTGTGTGTGTGTGTGTGTGTGTGTGTGTGTGTGTGTGTGTGTGTACTCACCTAGTTGTACTCACCTAGTTGAGGTTGCAGGGTCGAGTCCGAGCTCCTGGCCCCGCCTCTTCACTAATCGCTACTAGGTCACTCTCCCTGAGCCGTGAGCTTTATCATACCTCTGCTTAAAGCTATGTATGGATCCTGCCTCCACTACATCGCTTCCCAAACTATTCCACTTACTGACTACTCTGTGGCTAAAGAAATACTTCCTAACATCCCTGTGATTCATCTGTGTCTTCAGCTTCCAACTGTGTGCCCTTGTTACTGTGTCCAATCTCTGGAACATCCCGTCTTTGTCCACCTTGTCAATTCCTCTCAGTATTTTGTATGTCGTTATCATGTCCCCCCTATCTCTCCTGTCCTCCAGTGTCGTCAGGTTGATTTCCCTTAACCTCTCCTCGTAGGACATACCTCTTAGCTCTGGGACTAGTCTTGTTACAAACCTTTGCACTTTCTCTAGTTTCTTCACGTGCTTGGCTAGGTGTGGGTTCCAAACTGGTGCCGCATACTCCAATATGGGCCTAACGTACACGGTGTACAGGGTCCTGAATGATTCCTTATTAAGATGTCGGAATGCTGTTCTGAGGTTTGCCAGGCGCCCATATGCTGCAGCAGTTATTTGGTTGATGTGCGCTTCAGGAGATGTGCCTGGTGTTATACTCACCCTAAGATCTTTTTCCTTGAGTGAGGTTTGTAGTCTCTGGCCCCCTAGACTGTACTCCGTCTGCGGTCTTCTTTGCCCTTCCCCAATCTTCATGACTTTGCACTTGGTGGGATTGAACTCCAGGAGCCAATTGCTGGACCAGGTCTGCAGCCTGTCCAGATCCCTTTGTAGTTCTGCCTGGTCTTCGATCGAGTGAATTCTTCTCATCAATTTCACGTCATCTGCAAACAGGGACACCTCAGAGTCTATTCCTTCCGTCATGTCGTTCACAAATACCAGAAACAGCACTGGTCCTAGGACTGACCCCTGCGAGACCCCGCTGGTCACAGGTGCCCACTCTGACACCTCGCCACGTACCATGACTCGCTGCTGTCTTCCTGACAAGTATTCCCTGATCCATTGTAGTGCCTTCCCTGTTATCCCTGCTTGGTCCTCCAGTTTTTGCACCAATCTCTTGTGTGGAACTGTGTCAAACGCCTTCTTACAGTCCAAGAAAATGCAATCCACCCACCCCTCTCTCTCTTGTCTTACTGCTGTCACCATGTCATAGAACTCCAGTAGGTTTGTGACACAGGATTTCCCGTCCCTGAAACCATGTTGGCTGCTGTTGATGAGATCGTTCCTTTCTAGGTGTTCCACCACTCTTCTCCTGATAATCTTCTCCACGATTTTGCATACTATACATGTCAGTGACACTGGTCTGTAGTTTAATGCTTCATGTCTGTCTCCTTTTTTAAAGTGTGTGTGTGTGTGTGTGTGTGTACTCTTCTAGTTATGTCTACTGGGGTTGAGCTCTAGTTATTGATCTTTGGCTGTTTTCCACAATTACCGGGAGTGACTTATTGAACAGCCCTTTTGGGTTCTTGTCATACACACTTGAATTCCCAGTATGGCTTCCCAGTACACCCAGCTTCTTCACCACAATATGGCTAACTTGAATTTATGGTAACCATTAGTGTCCCATGCTACTGCTTACTCCCACTGTAAATAGTCTGTGTTTCTGTTTTGTATATCCTGATATACGCCTGCTAACCATTTGCGGGCCTAGCTCCTAGACATTTTGATCCATTGGGGCCCAGCTCCTAGGCCTTTTGAGCCTTTTGGGGCATAGTTCCTAGCGTTTTGAATCTTTTGGGGCCTAGTTCCTAGGCCTTTTGAACCTTTTGGGGCCTAGTTCCTAGGGCTTTTGAATTTCTGGGGCATAGTTCATGAGCCATTTGATCCTTTTTAGGTCTAGTTCTTATTGCATGCTCCTGAAGACGGACTGGTAGCAGTCCTAAAGGCCTAGAGCTGATTATCTATCAACCTACTGGCTTTGTTGCATGTACAGAGGTAAACACACGATTATTCTTACAAATATCTATACAATACAAAGCACCCAATGGGTTAGTGTGGAAAGGAGTGAAAGGGGGGGGGGGGTAAAGCGACGGCTGGGAGGGGTAAATTGGGTTGGGGTGGGTGGGGGTAAGTGAGGAATGAAGGGGGGGACGTGGGTAATGGTGTCGTGGACTGTGAGGGTCGCCCGGGGAGGCATAAACAAGACTCTGAAGGAAGGGACGCAATCCTACAATGCCGCTATTTACAGTCTCGGTTATGAACCCGCAGTGATATTATATTAACATGCCTGCTGACCACCACACACTGTACTGGCTATACTGATCACACTGTATTGGCTATACTGATCACATTGCACTGGCTATACTGATCACACTGTATTCGCTATATTAATCACACTATATTGGATGTATTGATCACACTATATTGGCTATATTGATCAAATACAAATATTGATCCCACTACGACTGCATCAAGTACTGATCCCACTTTACTAATGGATCAATTAATGCTAATAACTTTACGAACATATCCAATATTTAACCCAGACTGGAGCATTGGATCACTTACTGCTGCAAATTCAATGATTGGATCCAATATTTAATCCAGGCTGAAGGATTGGATCACTTACTGCCGCAGACATGTTCCGTGAGAAGAGCTTCCAGTGGGCGGGGAAAATTGTCCTCATTTTTCCCTAGGACGAGCTCAGCCCTGCGGGGAAAACTTGCCATTCCCATTCCGAGGGACGTCCTAAAAAGGTATTCTACCCCTGGGGGAATATCCCCGCTTCTCGCTGAAGTCTTGGGGAACTTTCCCTTGTGCCTCCGGGTCAAGATGCGGCACTGGAAGGTGAAGGGAGGATAGGGGGATATGGGGAAGGGGGAATAGGGGGAAGGGGGAATAGGGGGAAGGGGGGGTATATTTGTTCTTGAAAAGAGTTCCCTCATGAACCCACGACAGCCTCATCTTAAGGGGGAATAACTGCTGGGAGATTTAATCATTAATATCAGCCTAGGGGAAACAAGGGGAGGAGAGGCCTGGTAGTGGACCGGGTCGCGGGGGCGTTGATCCCTGGAAATACCCTCCAGGTAGGTAGAGGGAAATATAGAGTAATTGCGGGTATTACCACCACCACGCCATACTAACCACGATAGGGGTTGGGCAGTAACGGATCTACATTTTTGGAGGCCCTGAAATTTGAACTGTTATGGGGCCCCTTCGCAACCCCCTGTCATACAACAGACCCAAAAATTTTAAGCTATGTGGACTAAAGTCGCTTCTTGGGTCCCTCAGGGATTAGGGGCCCTAAAGCTTAATTAGTTTCATAGTAGTCTACCTGGAGTCTACCTACCTACCTACCAGGAGGTTATTCCGGGGATTAACGCCCCCGCGGCCCGGTCCACGACCAGGCCACCCGGTGGATCAGGGCCTGATCAACCAGGCTGTTACTGCTGGCCGCACGCAGTCCAACGTACGAACCACAGCCCGGCTGATCCGGCACTGACTTTAGGTATCTGTCCAGCTCTCTCTTGAAGGCAGCCAGGGGTTTATTGGTAATTCCCCTTATGCTTGGTGGGATTAGGGTTGGGGTTAGAGCCCACACTGCGATTTTTTTAATCGTGTTATTACGATTTCGTGAGACATTATGACATCAGACCCCTGGTTGTCTTCAAGAGGGAGCTGAACAGATACCAAAAGTCAGTACCGGATCAGCCGGGCTGTGGTTCGTACGCTGGACTACGTGTGGCCAGCCGTAACAGGCTGGTTGATCAGGCCCTGATCCACCGGGAGGCCTGATCATGGACCGGGCCGCGGGGGCCTTGTTCCCCGGAATACCCTCCTGGTAGGTAGGTAGACTCCAGGTAGATTCCAGGTAGACGCCCTTACTAAGAATACGGACATGTAATCTTACCATATGTGAAGCTTATGTAGTGAGGTTTTCTTAAAGCGATAAGATTTTGCTCGGATTTTTAACCCAGGAGGGTTAGCCACCCACGATAACCCAAGAAAGTCAGTGCGTCGTCGAAGGACTGTCTTATTCCCTTTGGGGCCCCTCAATCTTGCCTCCCCCAGGATGTGACTCACACCAAGGTACCTACTTGCTTGTTAGGTGAACGGGGACAGCAGATCTAAGGAATCACACCCAATGTTTCCACCAGGCCGGGGATCGAACCACGGACACTCACCGTGTGAGGCTACTGGGAAAACTTCCCCTAGAATTGAAAAGTAGGAACTGTGACGGACTTTCCCCCAACTAATTCAATGTCAGATGTACTTTTTCAGTCCCTTTTACAAAAAAAAATCGAAATATATACAGGAGGTTTATAAGCGAGTACACTCTATTTCTGTATTATTAACGCTCATATGCCAACTATGAGTTATATAGTTAACAGTAAATATATTAGATGACATCATACCAGTTATCCAGTCTATCACAAGTATATTAAGTGACCAGTCTACAGCCGGTACTAAAATATAACGTGAAAAGCCAGCAGCAACAGCCTGGTTGATCAGGCTCTGATCCACCAGGAGGCCTGGTCACAGACCGGGCTGCGGGGGCGTTGACCCCCGGAACTCTCTCCAGGTAAACTCCAGGAAAATGGGTTGTCTGAGGTGATAAGATTTACATGTCCTCACAAGTGGATCCGGTCTTCAAACAACCTAACTTGTTCACCAAAAACCCGCACCTAGGAGACAACCTTAGAACGTTCTGGGCCGTCTTGGACCATTGTCAAATCACAACTGGGGCGAGATAATTAGAGAAGGCCTGAGGGCAATGTAATAAGGGATAGAAAGCGAGTAACAGTAGTAAGTAGTAGTAGTACTAGTACTAGTACTAGTAGTAGTAATAGTAATAGTAGTAGTAGTGGTAGTAGTAGTGGTAGTAGTGGTGGTAGTAGTAGTAGTAGTAGTAGTAGCAGTAGTAGTAGCAGTAGTAGTAGTAGTAGTAGTAGTAGTAGTAGTAGTAGTAGTAGTAGTAGTAGCAGCAGCAGCAGTAGCAGCAGCAGTAGTAGCAGCAGCAGCAGCAGCAACAGCAGCAGCAGCAACAGCAGCAGCAGCAACAGCGGCAACAACAACAGCGGCATCAGCAGCGGCAGCAGCAGCAGCAACAGCGGCAACAACAACAGCGGCAGCAGCAGCGGCAGCAGCGGCAACAACAACAGCGGCAGCAGCAGCAGCGGCAGCAGCAGCAGCGGCAGCAGCGGCAGCAGCAGCAGCGGCAGCATTATATCTTCAGAAAACATTTTACGTGCTGCTGCTGCTGCACTTGTGTAATGTATGAAAGAAGGGAAGGTACGCAAGGATGAGCAGAGCGCAACCATAGTTCCTTTGTATGAGTGTGTAAGAATTATTGAGGAATACATCTCAAAGGTATACTGGTTAAAGCACTTGGTAAAGTTATGGAAGGAGTTATGGGCAAGACAAGAGAGGATTGCAGAGAAGCCAGGTGGACTGAAGAGGAAGCAGCAGCAGAAGTACCTGCTGTAGCAGCAGTAGCAGTACCTGCACCAGCAGTAGCAGTACCTGCACCAGCAGTAGCAGTGCCTGCACCAGCAGTAGCAGTACCTGTACCAGCAGTAGCAGCACCTGTGCCAGCAGTAGCAGCACCTGTACCAGCAGTAGCAGTACCTGTACCAGCAGTACCTGTACCTGTACCAGCAGTACCTGTACCAGCAGTAGCAGTACCTGCAGTAGCAGTACCTGCACCAGCAGTAGCAGTACCTGCACCAGCAGTAGCAACAACAGTAGCAGTACCTGCACCAGCAGTAGCAGTACCTGCACCAGCAGTAGGAACAGCAGCATCAACAGTAGCAACAGTAACAGTAGCAGTACCTGCACCAGCAGTAGCAACAGCAGCACCAGCAGTAGCAGTACCTGCACTAGCAGTAGTAACACCAGAAGTAGCAGTACCTGCACCAGCAGTAGCAACAGCAGCACCACCAGCAGGAGCACCACCAGCAGCACCACCAGTAGTAACAGTGACACTTACGGTATACTTCGACAGTGTTACTCGACGCCCATAAGAATATATACAAATACAACAAAACGAGGATAAAATTAACAAACAATAACAAACACACTCAAACACAACCAATCTAAGTTAAAACAAGCAACATCAATTTGTCTGCACAAGACAAGTTGCGATGTTCGCGAGAAGAAAGTCACGCTGTGGACGCAACTTCCCACTGTTTGATTAATAATTTTAAATTAAAATTTTTAGTAACTTTAGTGACATTTTGATTTTTTTTAATTATCAATAATTTTCTAACTTGTATTTTCCCCACTGTTTACATTCTCAGTAGTGTTTAGAAAAATCCATGGATTGGCGAAACGTTCCATTAATGAAGATATTACCCAGGTGTTACGTCCCATTAATGAAGATCTTACCCAGGTGTTACGTCCCATTAATGAAGATCTTACCCAGGTGTTACGTCCCATTAATCAAGATCTTACCCAGGTGTTACGTCCCATTAATGAAGATCTTACCCAGGTGTTACGTCCCATTAATCAAGATCTTACCCAGGTGTTACGTCCCATTAATCAAGATCTTACCCAGGTGTTACGTCCTATTAATGAAGATCTTACCCAGGTGTTACGTCCCATTAATCAAGATCTTACCCAGGTGTTACGTCCCATTAATGAAGATCTTACCCAGGTGTTACGTCCATTAATCAAGATCTTACCCAGGTGTTACGTTCCATTAATGAAGATCTTACCCAGGTGTTACGTCCCATTAATGAAGATCTTACCCAGGTGTTACGTCCCATTAATGAAGATCTTACCCAGGTGTTACGTCCCATTAATGAAGATCTTACCCAGGTGTTACGTCCCATTAATCAAGATCTTACCCAGGTGTTACGTTCCATTAATGAAGATCTTACCCAGGTGTTACGTCCCATTAATGAAGATCTTACCCAGGTGTTACGTCCCATTAATGAAGATCTTACCCAGGTGTTACGTCCCATTAATGAAGATCTTACCCAGGTGTTACGTCCCATTAATGAGATCTTACCCAGGTGTTACGTCCCATTAATCAAGATCTTACCAGGTGTTACGTCCCATTAATGAAGATATTACCCAGGTGTTTTCGTCCATTAATGAAGATCTTACCCAGGTGTTACGTTCCATTAATCAAGATCTTACCCAGGTGTTACGTCCCATTAATCAAGATCTTACCCAGGTATTACGTCCCATTAATCAAGATCTTACCCAGGTGTTACGTCCCATTAATCAAGATCTTACCCAGGTGTTACGTCCCATTAATCAAGATCTTACCCAGGTGTTACGTCCCATTAATCAAGATCTTACCCAGGTGTTACGTCCCATTAATCAAAATCTTACCCCGGTGTTTTCGTCCCATTAATCAAGATCTTACCCAGGTGTTACGTCCCATTAATCAAGATCTTACCCAGGTGTTACGTCCCATTAATGAAGATATTACCAAGGTGTTACGTCCCATTAATGAAGATCTTACCCAGGTGTTACGTCCCATTAATCAAGATCTTACCCAGGTGTTACGTCCCATTAATGAAGATCTTACCCAGGTGTTACGTCCCATTAATCAAGATCTTACCCAGGTGTTACGTCCATTAATCAAGATCTTACCCAGGTGTTACGTCCCATTAATCAAGATCTTACCCAGGTGTTACGTCCCATTAATCAAGATCTTACCCAGGTGTTACGTCCCATTAATCAAGATCTTACCCAGGTGTTACGTCCCATTAATCAAGATCTTACCCAGGTGTTGCAAGTTCTTGTGAATAAATACACAGAAGAGACGGGAGACCTTATTGCATTTTCGTATCTGGCGGATAGGATGGGATGGGAGGGAAATAGGGTGGACAGGGAAGTTGGGTGGTTGATGACGCAAAGGTATTAGCATAGCAAGTCATTTAAAATCCGGAAATAGACTTAAAAATTGCACGACAGCTTTGAGTATGTAGAAAGTGGACTAACTGTCAGTCAAAGTAGGCTTTAGATAGGCAATTTAGTGTCAAATGTGGTTGTTTATTTATGAATGGTTTAAGATGTAAATGTTGGAGTGTGGGTAAGTGAATGTTGGAGTGTGGGCAAGTGAATGTTGGTGTGGGGAAGAGGTGTGCGCTTTAATTAAAAGTAAAAGAGTCCAATAAATAAAAAGTGGAAGTTGTCACAGTTGGTGTAGTTGATGACACGATGCCTCTGGGAGATCCAGACGAAAAGTTACAACAGTTGTTGGAAGAGTTTGGGAAGGTGCGTCGTCGCAGGAGATGGTTGGAAATGAACACAGAGAAGGCGATAAAGTATAGTCACAGGCAATAAAAGATTGGTTGGTGGATTGGAATTAGTAAGTATGGAGGAAGTCAATGTATTTAAATATCTGGGAGCGGATGTGTCGGCGTATAAGTCAGTGCAGGATTAGGTGAATCGAGGAAGTCAATGTATTTAAATATCTGGGAGCGGATGTGTCGGCGTATAAGTCAGTGCAGGATTAGGTGAATCACTAGGTGAAAGTAGCAGGAGAGTTGTTGGAGTCTACGCAAAAAAAAAAAAAAAAAAAAGTCTTGGAACTGATGCGCAAAGAGGAAAATGTATCAGAGGATAGTGTTGCCACCACTTTTGTATAGGTGTGAGGCATGGTCTTTGAATGTTGCAGCGAGGAGGCTAACTTGGTAATTTATAATGTTGCAAGATAGGTTGATAAAGTCATTACATCTAAGGAATGTTCTAGGAAGATAAGTCCTTACATCTATGGAGGTGTAAGGAACGTCCCAGGAAGGTAAGTCCTTACATCTATGGAGGTGACTCACGAAATCGTAATGACACGATTGCAAACAAACCTTACCACGGCTAGCTGGTCCAGTGGCTAACGCGACGGTCTGGAGTTTTGAGACTCTCTGACCGCGGGTTCAATCCCTCCCGTGGTATGGTTTATCAATGGAGGTATAAGGAATGTCCCAGGAAGGTAAGTCCTTACATCTATGGAGGTGACTCACGAAATCGTAATGACACGATTGCAAACAAACCTTACCACGGCTAGCTGGTCCAGTGGCTAACGCGACGGTCTGGAGTTTTGAGACTCTCTGACCGCGGGTTCAATCCCTCCCGTGGTATGGTTTATCAATGGAGGTATAAGGAATGTCCCAGGAAGGTAAGGCCTTACATCTATGGAGGTATAAGGAACGTCCCAGGAAGGTAAGTCCTTACATCTATGGAAGTGTAAGGAACGTCCCAGGAAGGTAAGTCCTTACATCTATGGAGGTGTAAGGAACGTCCCAGGAAGGTAAGTCCTTGTTAGGTAAGACACATATGCAACAGTTAGACAACTTTATTCCGAAACGTTTCGCCTACACAGTAGGCTTCTTCAGTCGAATACAGAAAGTAGGCAGGAACAGTAGAGATGTGAAGACGATGTAATCAGTCCATCACCCTTAAAGTCGTAGAATTTGAGGTTGTCAGTCCCTCGGCCTGGAGAAGTTCAGCTCCATAGTCAGGAACTATCTGGTAAGTCCTTACATCTATAAAGGTGTAAGGAACGTCCCAGGAAGGTAAGTCCTTACATCTATGGAGGTGTAAGGAACGTCCCAGGAAGGTAAGTCCTTACATCTATAAAGGTGTAAGGAACGTCCCAGGAAGGTAAGTCCTTACATCTATGGAGGTGTAAGGAACGTCCCAGGAAGCGCTGAAAGTAGGGTCTGGAAGTGGTTTGTAGTTGGGTGCGTGATTACTCAGAAAGCACGTGGAACCATACGAGTGCAAATACGTGGCTTTGGGATTTTACTTGCTGTTTAAGTATAATCATTATGATATCTATGACGGAATTCGGGAAAGCGGTTAAGATTTGAGTTCTGGAGGTGGGAAACACAGTGCCTGCACTATGAAGGCAGGGTGAAGAGTTCGGCTATTAAGTTATAGAAAGCGTTCCTATATTCTCCGGATCACCATGGACTAGCAGGCCTACTGCGACATTTCTTGTTTCTAATCTTTTTTCACAGGACCTGCTAGCCCTGTATATGCTACTCCTTACCTCCACTTCTTGCTGAAGAGGATCCCAGTCGAGAAACGAAAATAGTTTTAAATTTTATTGCTGTTTTATTAACCCGTGTAATATCTACAAGTGCCCGACTTATTGTTCTGAGACGAGACAGTAGGGTCACAGTTGGTGGCCTCTGATACAATCATGTGACGTAGGTGCTGGATGCATAATCATCCTATTAGAACCCGCGTGACTGAATATTTACAGCATTGGGTCTGCTATCCGCACAGACTACGTTCAAGTCCCCGTTTATTCTTCTGTTAACACACAGACACACACACAGCTATGAATCGACCCCTCCAGTCACAACTGAGTACACACACACACATATACAACAGGCCTAGTGTCTAATCGACATGTGCCTAGGACAAAATGGTAACTATCACACGCACGCACGCGCACACACACACACACACACACACACACACAAGGTGGACAAAGACAGGATGTTCCAGAGATTGGACACAGTAACAAGGGGACACAGTTGGAAGCTGAAGACACAGATGAATCACAGGGATGTTAGGAAGTATTTCTTCAGCCACAGAGTAGTCAGTAAGTGGAATAGTTTGGGAAGCGATGTAGTGGAGGCAGGATCCATACATAGCTTTAAGCAGAGGTATGATAAAGCTCACGGCTCAGGGAGAGTGACCTAGTAGCGATCAGTGAAGAGGCGGGGCCAGGAGCTCGGACTCGACCCCCGCAACCTCAACTAGGTGAGTACAACTAGGTGAGTACACACACACACACACACACACACACACACACACACACACACACACACACACATACACAATTACTTCACATCGAAAGAACATTTTCACAATAATTTACACCACTTTTTAAACCAGGAAAATGTCTTTTACCATTACTCAACAAAAACACAAAATTCCCACAGAAAGTAATAGAACATAGACAAGACTTGCGGACACTAGGGAGGGGGGGGGACTCTGTAATAGCCAGAGGCTCCGTAGGTGGGTGCAGTTAGACGGGAGGGGTGGATATAGGGTAAGTAGGGTGGGGGAGGAGGGGGCAGAACCCCCTGCCACGCCCAACAAGGAAAGCCCTTCTCCTCCAGCTGTTACACCTACTAACCCTCATCTACTCCCCAACGCCCTTTACCGGCTCCCCACGGCAAAATCTTACCACCACCGCTGGCCCCCTGCGGGTCTGGAGTGACGCTTTGATGAAGGGGAAAGTGAATAGGTGGGAAAAACAGGTAACGGCAACTCCCCCCCACTTGGTTCAGGAAGACTTCTGTTGAAGACATCTACTAAGTCTGTAAAGGCCGTGGCTCGGTAAGCCTGGCCTTTGGCCCACCTCTTAAGTTATGTGCTTTATTTGTCAGCGGAAACTCGCATGACCTGACGTTGATCATGTGATAATCAAGGCAATGGCTCTAAAAGAACATCAATGGCTCTAAAAAAAATCAATGACAAAGAATATCAATGACCAAAAGAGCATCAATGACTCCAAAAGAGCATCTTGGAAGGTGTGTTAGTTCTTAAAGAGTTATTTCCTCACTTTAAAGTTGTAGCATGTACTTGTAGAAATTATTATTGTATTATTACGTTTATACAAAGTCAATCAAATCCGATTTAGTGTGTGGGGGGGGGGGGTAGAGTGGTTGAATAATTGCCTGGTCTCATCAAGCCCCAGTAGTTTCAATGCAATTCCAAACTTCCACAGTAGAGTTGAAATCTTTGAAGTGCGCCTCACCACCAAAAAAGGTAAGATTTATCAGGAAATAGGACAGGTGTTTCATGATGCAGGTCTTAGTCATCTAACCGAGGCCTTCCGCTGGTTTACAGTCCACCCCTTTAAAAATTATGGTTAAGACTACAATTATCGTACTTAACACCAAAGAAGGTAACACTCACCTGTCTCGGAGCGGCGATATCCTTGGGCCAGAACTGGAGAACTTTGGGCGTGTCGCAGATCCCGGAGTCCAGAACGAAGACTTTGCTGGTGACAACGAAGGCTTCTCTCAGAGGGGAAGTGAGAGTGATGGTAATGGTGTAGGTGCCGGAGTTGTGGAAGGTGTGCTCCTTGGTGGGTTTGGTTGTGTTCACTTTGCGCAGCCACCCAGCTTCGAAGTCCCAAGTGTAGGTGATGTGACTGCCTTTGTCAACAAGAACTGTGTAGTTGCGGGGCTTGCCCTTGATAACGGAGTCGTGATCAGCCAGACCTCTGACGCCACTTATTCTCTCCACCACCAAAACACTGACATTGTTTGATCTGACTTGGGAGATACTATTTATGACCTCAACGTAGAGGACCCATTCTCCGGTGCTCTCGAAATACTTGTGCCGGGTATGATAGTGGCTCTCGACCGGACTCCCGCCGCCTTCGCCGTACCAAAAGAATTCAGCATTACTGAGGGCCCCTGGCGGAGTTACTACGACCTCCAGAGGCGTTCTTTTGTCTTTTTGGATGACCACGTCTGTGGATTTGTTGTCCACCAGCAGGATAGCTGACTCCAGCTTCTCCTCGATTCTCACCAGTCCCACAGCCTGAAACAGAGACAAATACCAATGAAGACGCTAATTACAACAGGAAAATTTAAATATGATACAGAGTATAAGCCACTCGGAACTACTAACATACTAAGATATAGAAGATTTGTGAACCATATATACATCGTGTGGACGATAGTGGCTAGCTTATTGTGGACCCTATATTCATCCTGTGAACGGTACCGTAGCTCAAGTGCATTTCGATAAACAAAAGGCCTAAGAACTAGGCCCAAAAAAAGTTAACGAGTACATTTGTATATATATATATATATATATATATATATAATATATATATTATAATATATATATATATATATATATATATATATATATATGTCGTGATGAATAGGCAGAACTTGCGATCTTGGCTTAAATAGCAACGTTCATCTTGCCATATAGGACAAGCGAAAATTTGTGTATACAATAATTTCGCCAAAATCATTCTGAACCTAACGAAAAAAATATATTTCGCTGTGTTTGTTTAGTATTAAATTATTGTAAACAAATCTAAAATATATTTAGTTGGGTTAGGCTAAAATAAATTTTTCTTGTTATAATAAGGTTAGGTAAGTTTTCTAAGATTCTTTTGGTGCAAAGTTAAAAATTTTTACATTAACATTAATGAAAAAAAATATATCTTTAAACGTATAAGAGAAAATTTTAGAAAGGACTTAATTTTAAATGAGTTCTGTTGCAAGAAGCAATTGAGAAAGCAGAAAAAAAAGTCTGACATTTTCCTGGCATAATCCAATATTTACTATTCTTATTATTTATGATAACTGCTGAACCTGCAAGCCTCATGCAATAAGTAATGAAGGAATGTAAAATAAAAAATGGAATACTATGCCATATTTTTGCATTCGTAAATAATTTACTCAACAACTGTTGTGGTCTGGAAACAATTCAGCCAACAGCCACCGAGGGCCTGGAAGACATACAATCCAGCCAACAGCCATCAAGGGCCTGGAAGACATATAATCCAGCCAAGAACCACCGAGAGCCTGAAATACATACAATTCAGCCAACAGCCACCGAGGGGCTGGAAGACATACAATTCAGCCAACAGCCACCTACGGCCTGGAAGACATACAATCCAGCCAACAGCCATCAAGGGCCTGGAAGATATACAATCTACCCAACAGCCACCGAGGGCCTGAAAGACACACAATCCAGCCAACAGCCACCGAGGGCCTGAAAGACACACAATCCAGCCAACAGCCACCGAGGGCCTGGAAGACATACAATCCAGCCAAGAACCACCGAGAGCCTGAAATACATACAATTCAGCCAACAGCCACCGAGGGGCTGGAATACATACAATTCAGCCAACAGCTGCCGAGGGTCTGGAAGATAATAAAAGAAACGCTGATCCTAAAGGGAAATACGACCCGGCAGCCATAAAACTGCACAGAGGAGGACCCTTGAATATTGATATACATTGGGAACAGTTGCCGGGGTTTGCTCTCTCTCGCTCTCTCTCTCTCTCTCTTTCTCTCCCAGCATGATATACCCTTCATATACCCTTGAAGGTTTCGCGAGTTTTTCTACACTAGCAGATCGGTCCTATGGGCTCCGTACACACACACTCGGATGTAATAAGATCACAGTAAACAAATATTACAATATGCAAAACAACCACAGTGAAAAAAAAAATAGAAAATTTCCAAGCGATTTCGTGATTTCTCACATTATCAAGGAATAATGTGAGAAATCACGAAACCGCTTGGAATTTCACTGTGGTTATTTTGCACACTCTTGGATGAGGCAGTGGTGGAGACAAACTCGAATATACAGCTTAAAGAGTGGATATGGTAAGTCCCAAAAGACCATAAGTCAGTGATGGAAATCTAAGTGGTATTCTTTGAACTAAACAAAAAAGTGATGAGACTTGTGCAACATCTGGGAATCTCTAATGAGGAGACGTTTCGCCAGGCAGCGGCTTCTTCAGTCCAATACAGGGGAGAACTGAGAAAGATGAGTTTAAAGTAATCAGTCCCTCAGCCTGGAGTCGACGTGTTTAGTCCATTGTGAGGGATACCCCAGAGGCATTCACTCCACTATGAAGGATACCCCTGAGAGATCCACTATGAAGGATACCCAAGAGGGAAGGCATCGTTGTGAGGGATACTCCCGAGGGAGTAGTGGTCAACAGAGTTAAATCGGAGGCTGCCGTAGTGAAGAGCTCTGTTCCACAAGGCACAGTACTCGCCGCCATCTTATTCCTCATATCAGACATAGACAGAGATATACATCACAGCACCGTATCATCCTTTGCGGATGATACTAGGATCTGCATGAGGCTGTCATCTGCTGAGGACGCGGTTAACCTCCAAGAAGATATAAACAAAGTTTTCCAGTGGGCAACGGTAAACAATATGATGTTCAATGAGGACAAATTCCAACTACTCCGTTATGGAAAACTGGAGGAGATAATAACTAGAACAGAGTATACTACAGACTCTGGCCATACAATAGAGCGGAAAAATAATGTAAGGGACCTGGGAGTAGTAATGTCTGAGGATCTCACTTTCAAGGATCACAACAGTGCCACTATCACAAGTGCAAAGAAAATAATAGGATAGATAATGAGAACGTTCAAAACGAGAGATGCCAAGCCCATGATGATCCTTTTCAAATCACTTGTTCTCTCTAGGCTGGAATACTGCTGTACATTAACATTTCCATTCAAAGCAGGTGAAATCGCAGATCTAGAGAGTGTACAGAGATCCTTTACTGCACGTATAAGTTCTGTCAAGCACCTTAACTACTGGGAACGCTTGGAAGCACTTGACTTGTACTCGTTGGAACGCAGGAGGGAGAGATATATCATAATCTACACTTGGAAAATCTTGGAAGGAATGGTCCCAAATCTGCACACAGAAATCACTCACTACGAAAGTAAAAGACTGGGCAGGCGATGCAAAATGCCCCCAATAAAAAGTAGGGGCGCCATTGGTACACTAAGGGAAAACACCATAAGTGTCCGGGGCCCAAGACTGTTCAACAGCCTCCCATCAATCATTAGGGGAATTGCCAATAAACCCCTGGCTGCCTTCAAGAGAGAGCTGGACAGATACCTAAAGTCAGTGCCGGATCAGCCGGGCTGTGGCTCGTACGTTGGACTGCGTGCGGCCAGCAGTAACAGCCTAGTTGATCAGGCCTTGATCCATCGGGAGGCCTGGTCATGGACCGGGCCGCGGGGGTGGTGATCCCCGGAAAAGCCTCCAGGGAAGGTAACTACCGCGAGGGATACCCCTGAGGGAAGGTAACTACCGTGAGAGATGCCCTTGAGATATCCACTGTGAGGATTATCCCTGAGGTACCCACTGTGAGGGACACCCCTTGAGGTATCCACTATGAGGGTTACCACCTGAGGTATCCCTCACAGGGAAAGACATCCACTGGTACAGTAAATCACATCCCCCACGACTCCTTGGTTGTCTTTAACGCTGAAAAATACACATTAAATAACATTCCCACCAGCTGTAAAACCTTTTAAAGACGATCTCGGGGTAATTAAGCCATTTTCATTTTAGACATTTTTAATTAATATTTGTTTTTGGGGGTAAAAAGAGGTATTGCTTTAAATTTGCATTTTCCCCTGAGGCGTCTGGACAGCGACGTTTGAAAATGAGCTCACTTGAAGGTTTAATATATCTTGTTTTAATGTCGTTTAAAAAAACAGCTTCATAAATCTCGTCCCCCTGATTACATTCGCAGCGAACATTTACGTACTTTATAAGTTATGTGAGGAATGTTGTAAGTGAATGAGAAAAGTTAATGCGAGAGACTGCAAGTGTATGGTTAATAATTACGAGGCAGAGGTAGGTGCTAAGATTCGGCCTCTGAGGTAGGTGCTAAGATTCGGCCTCTGAGGTAGGTGCTAAGATTCGGCCTCTGAGGTAGGTGCTAAGATTCGGCCTCTGAGGTAGGTGCTAAGATTCGGCCTCTGAGGTAGGTGCTAAGATTCGGCCTCTGAGGTAGGTGCTAAGATTCGGCCTCTGAGGTAGGTGCTAAGATTCGGCCTCTGAGGTAGGTGCTAAGATTCGGCCTCTGAGGTAGGTGCTAAGATTCGGCCTCTGAGGTAGGTGCTAAGATTCGGCCTCTGAGGTAGGTGCTAAGATTCGGCCTCTGAGGTAGGTGCTAAGATTCGGCCTCTGAGGTAGGTGCTAAGATTCGGCCTCTGAGGTAGGTGCTAAGATTCGGCCTCTGAGGTAGGTGCTAAGATTCGGCCTCTGAGGTAGGTGCTAAGATTCGGCCTCTGAGGTAGGTGCTAAGATTCGGCCTCTGAGGTAGGTGCTAAGATTCGGCCTCTGAGGTAGGTGCTAAGATTCGGCCTCTGAGGTAGGTGCTAAGATTCGGCCTCTGAGGTAGGTGCTAAGATTCGGCCTCTGAGGTAGGTGCTAAGATTCGGCCTCTGAGGTAGGTGCTAAGATTCGGCCTCTGAGGTAGGTGCTAAGATTCGGCCTCTGAGGTAGGTGCTAAGATTCGGCCTCTGAGGTAGGTGCTAAGATTCGGCCTCTGAGGTAGGTGCTAAGATTCGGCCTCTGAGGTAGGTGCTAAGATTCGGCCTCTGAGGTAGGTGCTAAGATTCGGCCTCTGAGGTAGGTGCTAAGATTCGGCCTCTGAGGTAGGTGCTAAGATTCGGCCTCTGAGGTAGGTGCTAAGATTCGGCCTCTGAGGTAGGTGCTAAGATTCGGCCTCTGAGGTAGGTGCTAAGATTCGGCCTCTGAGGTAGGTGCTAAGATTCGGCCTCTGAGGTAGGTGCTAAGATTCGGCCTCTGAGGTAGGTGCTAAGATTCGGCCTCTGAGGTAGGTGCTAAGATTCGGCCCTTGAGGTAGGTGCTAAGATTCGGCCTCTGAGGTAGGTGCTAAGATTCGGCCTCTGAGGTAGGTGCTAAGATTCGGCCTCTGAGGTAGGTGCTAAGATTCGGCCTCTGAGGTAGGTGCTAAGATTCGGCCTCTGAGGTAGGTGCTAAGATTCGGCCTCTGAGGTAGGTGCTAAGATTCGGCCTCTGAGGTAGGTGCTAAGATTCGGCCTCTGAGGTAGGTGCTAAGATTCGGCCTCTGAGGTAGGTGCTAAGATTCGGCCTCTGAGGTAGGTGCTAAGATTCGGCCTCTGAGGTAGGTGCTAAGATTCGGCCTCTGAGGTAGGTGCTAAGATTCGGCCTCTGCAATCATAAATGAGTACAACACACAACACAGGGATGTCAGAAACAATTTCTTCAGTTGGAGAATGATGTTGTAGAGGTAGGATCCATACATAGCTTTAGGAAGAGGTACGACATATTTCTTAGAGCATGGGGAGAGTGGACCTAGTAACGACCAGCGAAGAGGCAGGGCCAGGAGCTACGAATTGACCCCTGCAATCACAAATAGGTGAGTACGCACACACTTAAATTCATACAGAACGAGTCTATGGTTCATTCATAGATGCAAAGAGACAAATGTGAGAAGGAAACGTAGAAAGCAGAGAACACTGGAGAATAGGGAAGTAAGCAGTAAAGCCAGAAACAACACACATGAATAAGAAGAACGACTGGACGACAATCTGAGAATAACATAGCATCAAAAGACAAATCTTAGCCAAGGTTGGTATACAGTCAATCAGAAGAAAACTGAAAGATCAGGTAATAAGACTAAGGAAGGAAGGAGGCAAGCTCACTACAAATGACCAGGAAGTCTTGAAGGAGCTGAACAAAAGATTTAAGGAGGCATTTTAAGTGAAAACAGATATTACCAGAGTCAAAGAACACCGGAGTACTGGACACATTTACATCAGAAGAGGTGAACTACCTACCAAGGCAGATACCTCAAAGGAAATGGGACCATACAGCATCTCTCTATGGGCTCTTAGAAAAGAGGCTGAAGAACTGTGTGAACCACTAGCCGCGATCTTCATCAAGTCAACTGAAACAGGGCAGCTGCCGGAAGTGTGGAAAAGAGCGAATACATTATCAGAATTTAGAGGAGAGGACAGACAGATGATAACGTTAACCAAAAGCCAGTGTGAGTGATATGCACAATGTGTAAGGTTATGGAAAATGTTATCAGGAAAAGAGTAGTGGAGCCCCTGGAAAGAAGATTACAAGGAAGCTGATGTTAAGAGAGAGAGATGGGCGAACCGTAAAGTATTCGACACAGTGGTTCGCAAGAGGCTGGAACAAAATCTAGAGGAGCAGGCAGGAATAACAGGAAAAGCACTACTGTGGATGAAGGAATACTTAAAAGGAAAGAAACAACGAGTTACTGTCCAGAAAAATGTGTTGGAATGAGCAACTATAACAAGTGGAGTTCCACAAGGATCAATACTGGGATCAAATCTGTTTCTTGTGTACGTAAACAACATATCAGAGGTTTCCAGTGTTTGCAAATGATGTGAAACTAATGAAGCGAATACAAACAGAAGCAAACCAGGAAGGACTACGAATTTATCTGGACAAGTTGCAGGATTGGTCCGAGAAGTGGCTATTAGAATTTAACCACTGCAAATGCAAAGTTATGAAAATCGAAGGAGGGAAAAGACGATAGAAAACAGAGTACAGTCTAGGGATGACACGGCTGCAAACCTCCCTGAAACAGAAGGGTCTCGAGGTGAGCACAGTTCAGAGCATCTCGCCTAGACACCTAAACAGCGAAGTGGCAGATACAGTTAAGTGGTAAATATAGTGCTCTGGTAGATAGAGCGAAGTGGTAGATACAGCGGAGTGGTAGATATGGAATCCACACAAAACTTTTAGGAATAAGTATGATAAGACCTCACGCAGTCAAGAGAGAATAACCCCAGTAAAGACCAGGGGAGAAGCGGGGGCAGGAGTCTAGACTCGACCCCCTCCCCTGGAACCACAAACATGCGAGTACAAATGAGTACACACACACGCACAGTTACACATACATATAGCTGCAATACAGCCAACTCTGGTGAAAGCTCCAGTCAAAGTGACGGTATAAATTTATGTCAGAAAACACATCAGAGAAATAGATATACATTAATTCTGCCGTGTTGGAGCCGCACTGATAATTTACGAAGAAAACTGTATAAAGTGAAGAGTTGGCCAATAATGAGGCTGGCCGGTTTCCATAAGGCTGATACTATACCTCTTGCCAAAAGCGACTTTGTGAAGAGATGTTATAAGGCTCAAAGTTCCTAGTGGCTATTTTTCATAAGGCTGCTGCTATACCTCTTGCCAACAGCGACTTTGTGAAGAGATGTTATAAGGCTCAAAGTCCCCAGTGGCTATTTTCCATAAGGCTGATACTCAACCTCTTGCCAAAAGCGACTCTGTGAAGAGAAGTAATAAGGCTCAAAGTCCCCAATGTTTTTTTTTCCATTAGGCTGATGGAAAATAACCACTGAGAAAAGCGAGTTTATGAAGAGATGTGATAGGGTTCAAACTCTCCCAATGGCCAGTTCCATTAGGCTGATGCTGCACCCCTTAAGAAAAACAACCTTGTGAAGAGAAGTGCTAAGGCTCAAATTACCAACAAGTTCACCATTCATAAATCGGCAGAGTAGGGGTGGTCACGGGAGTTAACTGATGATAACCCAAGATTTGAGCCTTACTGTATATTGGCACAGAGGCGACAGTTGCGTAAAGTATGGGTAGGCATCGTCACAGGGGACATACTTCCATGGAACACAAAACCATAGAGGCGAAAATCACGTCCAAGGAGGAAAAATGGGGGAGGGAAGAAAGAGGACAGAGGAAAAGGATGAGGGAAGGAAAGAGAGGATGGAAGAGGGAGGGGGGATAGGGAGGAAAGAGGAGAGAAGAGCATGGGCATAAATCCCCGAAAACCGCAGTAATATATCTCAGCTGCGTCGTCTCCATGCCGATTTTAAACCTTATTTCCAACTCTCATAAGACTGCCTCTCCCTTACCCTCCCTCCCCCTACCATCCTCATACATCATTCTGATCTCCCATCACCAAAGAAGTGTTAGAACTGCCTACACTAAGTTCTTATTCTAAGTCAATATACAAGTTTAGATTTTAATAGGTTAGATAAATACATGGGTGGGTGTGAGTTGGACCTGACTAGCCTGTGCTAGTAGACCATACCCCCGGCCGGGATTGAACCCGCGGTCATATGAGTAAATTAGAATGAACCAGTAAGTCAAACAACAGAGAGAGAGAGAGAGAGAGAGAGAGAGAGAGAGAGAGAGAGAGAGAGAGAGAGAGAAAATGCGGTACAATCTAATCTCTTACTGACAACATTTCGCTCACACAAGTGTTTTTTACCAAGTCACAAACTATACATTTTTTTTTTTGGGGGGGGGGGGGGGTGAGAGGGGCAATGAAGTTTGAAGCCTATCACTAAAGCCATTTAAGGCTGCGCGTTAAAGATTTACTTCACACCACTAAACAAGACCACGTTAATCCCTGATAAAGGGGACTTAACTCCTCTCAGCATACTGTGTATACGCCGGGAGAAAAACACCTCTTTCTTGTTTATACAGATCAATTTTACAGACCAAGAGCTGTTATCCTATTTCAGTTCATTTCCATCTGAGGTATACTACCCCTCCCCCCTTCCCAGGATGCCACCCACACCAGTCGACTAACACCCAGGTTAGGTTAGGTAAGATTTGTGAGGAAACAGGACAAGCGTTTTCTGACGAGGGTCTAAGTCATGCAATGACCCAGAGCTGGAGCTTTTGGTCATCTGACCGAGGCCTTCCACTGGCTTACCCCTCCACCCCCTTAAAAATTACGGATATCATTAAAACATTTGTACATATCTGTAACACCCAGGTACCTACTGACTGCTAGGCGAACAGGGACAGCAGGTGTAAGGAAACACCCAACATTTCCAGCCATACCGGGGATCGAACCACGGACACTCTAGGTGTAAGTGCCCTCTCTCTCTCTCCCTCTACTGTGTGTGTATGTTGTACCATTCATCGCCAAAGTCAAACAGGAGGGTGCAGCAGTCTCCAGCACTCAGCAACAGTTGCAGCACAGTCTCCAGCACTCAGCAACAGTGCAGCACAGTCTCCAGCACTCAGCAAAAAGTGCAGCACAGTCTCCAGCACTCAGCAACAGTGCAGCACAGTCTCCAGCACTCAGCAACAGTGCAGCACAGTCTCCAGCACTCAGCAACAGTGCAGCACAGTCTCCAGCACTCAGCAACAGTGCAGCACAGTCTCCAGCACTCAGCAACAGTGCAGAACAGTCTCCAGCACTCAGCAACAGTGCAGCACAGTCTCCAGCACTCAGCAACAGTGCAGCACAGTCTCCAGCACTCAGCAACAGTGCTTCCAACATTCGTGTACTGCCATAGCAAGTAAGACAAACTGGTTGTTCTTTTACTCAAAGACAGACAACGGCAGAGGACAAAAACTTTTCCTAGTCTACAACCACTTAGCTTAATGAAAACAAGCATTAACAACTGCAGTATATCTGGAGAGACTTGGTATACCCGGGGATTTTCAGTATATCTCAGAAGAGAGGGGGAGGCTCTTGGAATATCTGAGGGGTCTTGAAATATCTGGGAATTCATGGAATATTTGATAGTTCTTGGAATATCTGAGGGTTGTTGGAATATCTGAGAGTTCTTGGAATATCTGGGAGTTCTTGGAATATCTGAGAGTTCTTGGAATATCTGAGAGTTTTTGGAATATCTGGTCACTCACATCACTCAATGTGTTGTACAACTCCAGCGTTAGCTTACCAGTATTCTCTATAATGTTCGCTTTATGTAACTGTATTTTTGTTCGTTTCTTCGTAATTTATAAAGGTTCCTTGTGAGTGAAGTCACTTTTTATTCACAATCCACATCCATAATTAGTTCTGTATCAATGGACAAAGGTGTCAGAATATTTAGAAGAAAAGGGGAAATATCCCTAACTGTTATGCCGAAGATGATAACGGGTTCACTGTTAGGCATGGACTCTGTGCGGAGAGTGGCACCTCACCCAGAGGAGAGGCCACTACCCGACCCCTAGGCACAAACCACTCAAACCTCGTCACTGTGCTAAAGTTGACACAGTATTTCTATTAAAACAAGGTAAGTCAGTAGTGTGCTGTTAGACTATTCTATATGACAGTTACACAGTGGGAACGAAGGTTGGCTGTTTCCTTGTCATATTCCATCACACAGGATGGGTCATATAGTGTTGATATCTGTCAGTCTGAGCTGACAGACTTCAGTAGGGCAATGAGGATATCATCAAGTACTCAGCACTGGACGGGAAGAAACTGAAGAGGAAAGGTAGAGATTTGTTACAGATCCTCAGCAAGGGCCTGTACAGTACCTCTGATACCCTCTTCAACATCCATGAGATTTTTCTCTCATTAATTTGGATATGCCCAGTTCCCCCAGGTGCATTTTTACCTCTTACGTCATAACTCTCTGGCTGTGGATCATGTGGTATAACTCATCTTACCCACCTTGAGACAGCTGCTTCTTTCCCAGTGTGAATATTTCTTTGAATCTTTTATGGACTTCGTCACATTTTTTTGGACATCTTCTATGAGTTCTTGCCTATGTGTCTTCAGTTTGATGTGACAAAACTGCTATACGATTTTTACACCGTTTTATTATTTTAGAATGTTTCTTTGAAGTCATTCCGCACGATTCTTACTTCATTATATAACAATAGTTATAAATGACCATAAGTTTTAAAGGGGTGGACCGGTGAGCCAGCGGAGGGCCTCAGTCAGATGACCAAAAGCTCCAAAGGCGGGTCATCATCTGACTAAGACCCGCGTCAGGAAACATTTGTCCTGTTTCCTGACGAACCTTACCTAACCTAACCTCTTACTTCACTTTCAATTCATCTCGTTCTCAGTTTTATCCACGCTCACTTGTCGTCGGTTTTTGCTTCCATACGCTGCTTATTAAGCTGTGGTATATCTCTCAACTACTTCCTCTTGTACTGGGCTCAATCTTTCTGTGGGTAAAGCTCACCTCTGGGCCAGTAAATTCATCATGTCTCGTTGTTCTTCCATCAAGTCCATTATGTTTCCAAAAGGAACTCTATTATTCTCTCATTCTCTTCTGATATGCTTGTCTCTTACACCCGGCCACGCATGTACGGACGCGCGCGCGCGTGTACTCACCTAGTCGTGGCCGCTTTATCGTTTGTCGTTACTAGGTCCACTCTCTCCCTGCTCCATGAGCTTTAGCATACGTCTTCTTAAAGCTATGCATGGATCCTGCCTCCACTACATCACTCTCCAGATTGTTCCACTTCCTAGCAATTCTGACTGAAGAAATACTTCCTAACATGCATGTGACTCACCTGAGTGAGAGAGAGTGTGTGTGTGGTGTGTGTGTGTGTGTGTGTGTGTGTGTTAGTTACCATTTTGTCCTAGGCACATGTCGATTGTGTGTGTGTGTGTGTGTGTGTGTGTTAGTTACCATTTTGTCCTAGGCACATGTCGATTGTGTGTGTGTGTGTGTGTGTGTGTGTGTGTGTGTGTGTGTGTGTGTGTGTGTGTGTGTGTGTGTGTGTGTGTGTGTGTGTGTGTACATACACCTATTCGAGTTCACGAAATATTTAATATCAATCTGGTACATTTGGACGCACACTGGTACAATAATAACTGGTCCAGACCTGAAGAGTGTTCCCTATACTTAATAATCCTATGCCTGAAAGTAAGCTCCATCTGTGGGAACTTAGTCCCAGTTTTTTTTTTTAAATAAACAAATAACTCACGTGACACAGGAGATACATTTACTGCCGAAGTGGCTAGATGGCAGCACAAGAGCATATGGATGCACAAAAGGCCTAGGAACTAGGCCCCACAAGGGTCAACAGGAGTACATCTGGATTTATATATCTACAGTTCACTTATCTGTTACAAGCAAATTTGGGAAATTTACTTAGTATGTCTTGTATCTTATTTTTATCCATGGGGAAGTGGAACAGAATTCTTCCTCCGAGAGCCATGCGTGTCGTATGAGGCTACCAAAATACCGGGAGCAAGGGGGTAGTAACCCCCTCCTCCAGTATAAATTATAAAATGTAAAAAAAGAAGAAAGCTTGACCTTTCTTCCTTTTTTTCGGTCATCCGGTGTTAATGATGAAATAGCCGCACTTAAGAGCCTGAAACGTTTCGTAAGTTTCAGTCTCCTAACTGCACGTTGGAAACTGACACACATATGCAACATCTGGCTATCTTTATTTTAGACGTTTCTCCATCCAGTGGCTTTATCAATACAGATTCTAGGACATAATTTGAAGACAGTCCTAGAATCGGTATTGATAAAGCCACTGGATGGAGAAACGTCTAAAATAAAGATGTGTGTCAGTTTTCATGTTGTCGGTATTGTATACTATTCTTGTGTAAGTGCGAGTTATCTGTGTATTGTTCCAGTCACGGTATTGTGCATTTTAATTTTATATGTGAGTGAAGAACTCCAGATCTTTTAATATAAAATGATATTATTGGATGATACGTCACTCTAGAAATTTAACGATATTGTCCCAAGTTAGTTTAGCTACAACAAATGTCCAGGTGATCGAACTGAAACTCGGTGCAGTGTGTAAGAGCTGTCTACATGGATCAGTAGGTCTACTCCACTGTATGGAAGAGCTGTCTACATGGATCAGTAAGTCTACTCCACTGTATGGAAGAGCTGTCTACATGGATCAGTAAGTCTACTCCACTGTATGGAAGAGCTGTCTACATGGATCAGTAAGTCTACTCCACTGTATGGAAGAGCTGTCTACATGGATCAGTAAGTCTACTCCACTGTATGGAAGAGCTGTCTACATGGATCAGTAGGTCTATTCCTCTGTTTCTTATTCCTTTGCTTTAATAAGATAATTGTTTAACATGGCGGCAGCAGTCATCGCTCCAGCCTTGGCAGCTACCTTAATGCTGCTGGAGAGCTCTTGATCAAAGGAAATAAATTTACTCTGAATGCTCTATTTTCCTCTTTCAACGTCAAGATGGCCTGAACACATCGACTCCAGGCTGAGGGACTGATTACCTCAAACTCCTTGTCATCTTTCTCCGTTCTCTGTATTGGACTGAAGAAGTCACTGGCTGGCGAAACGTATCGTCAATATAGATTCCCAAATGCTGCACAAGTGTCTCATTCTTCGAATATCAATGAATGTTAAACGGTAAACCCATGCGGGTCATTCAGTGCAAGACGTGATGGGAGAGAGGCTCGATCCTCAGTCTGCTGAGCGCCAGGTAGACGCGCTGCCCATCTGCACTCACCTAGTCACTAAACTGGAATAACATTAACCAGTTACCAGTCACTTAGAGCTTTAATTTTTCAGTTAATTTGTCTAATATGCATCAATGGTCATGTGCTTTGATATCTAAACTAGTTCAACATTCATTCCTTGCAAATTTATCAATATTCAACATTTTTAGATACGTTAATATAGCCGTGATACTGAAGTCACTCATGTTTAGCAGTTCTGGCTCACTTCCTGCAGAGAAGTCACGTAACCGATGTATATTTCAGTAAGACCCCCGTATCCGTGGGGAATACGTTCCAAGGACCTGCCATGGATACCAAAACCGTGGACAGTAGCAAACCTCATTTATGTAAGTCCCATACATACCTATTGTGATAAATTATACACAATAAGTGGAGAAGAAATGGTGTGAGGTCCGGCAGTGCGTCCTGCTTCACTGATGTCTACGCTGTAACTGCCTGATGCCCGTGGGCGCTGACAGAATACGAACTCCACAGGTCAGGCGCCGCTGACCTATGGGCGATTCAAACTCAATCATCATATTCCTAAATGTGACACTAGGTAACGGTCTCTTAAAGTACCACTAACGATAATCCCCAGTGAGGTAGCCTGGTCTGGGACTGGGACGAGGGGGCGTCGACACCCCTACAAAAAAGTTCTCTGAGATGAGGTCAAAAATTTCCCCGACACGGGTTGTAGCTTTGACCACCTGACTTGAGAAGTAGTCATCTACCGTGTTAGTCTACTAACTTCTTGATCTCCAGTGAGGTCAGTCATTTACCAGGTTAATTAGTCTACTTGTCTCTTGATCCCGTGATAAGATTTTACAACTGGCATTAAGTTCACTAATATTTCGCACTGTAAGTGCATTAATAATAGTAATATTACTACTAATAATAACAACAACAACAACAATAACAATAATTCTACAAGGGGTCATTAGCATCCATATCTGTCTTAGAGAGAGAGAGAGAGAGAGAGAGAGAGAGAGAGAGAGAGACATACAGACAGACACAATCAGAAGGGAGAATTTAGATACCTTAGGCTGAAGTTGTGCAAAGTTAGTAGGTAAGTGTGTACTCTTCCTCCGTCTCGTAATCTCCATCCCTCAACACACACAATAATGTAAAATGTCCTGATAAAATATTTAAACTTAATATAGTGCAGCAAAGACAGTAGATGAGGGAAGCGTAGGAGGAAAAGGTGAAGGGGAATTAGGAGAAGAGAAAGGAGGAAAAGAGGATGGAAGTAAAGAAAGGGAAGAAGCAGAGGAAATGAGAGGGCAAGGGAGGAAAGGATGAAGGAGAGTATGGGAAGCACAAGAAGAAACAGGAGGGGTTTTCCCCTCCTGCAGTAGTAAGAGGAGACGGATGAGGGAAAAGAGGAAGAGGAGTAGGAAGATAAAGAGGAAGAGGGGGGAGGAATAAATGAGCAGGGTAGGAACGACTATATTCCTCTTGCTCCATGAAAAAGAAAAGAAGGTTTTCATGTGACGAAGGAAACTGTTACTGGAAGCGTGAGGCAGGTACGACCACCCAGGACCACCCAGAACTACCCACCACCACCCAGGACCACCCACCACCATCCACACCAACTCAGAACTACCCACCACCATCCAAGATCACCTACCACTACCCAGGCCAACCCAGCACTACCCACCACCACCCAGGACCCCCCACAACCACCCAAGACCACCTGTCAGCATAGTTGCTGATCCCTGTATTCCCAGTATTATATAGCATAGCATATTAGTATCATCCCTGTGCTTTAGACACGAGATCCCTCGTAGGCCTGGCTTGGTGTGACGTCACGGGTTGCTCACGAGGAGGCCCATTCCTCTGTCCCGGTCTCACTCGGCGGCAGACCTACAAGGCGTGAACAGGCTTGGCACCGGGCTCCATCTCTCATCTCAGTCTGACAATATATTTACCATCCTACAAGTGTGTCTACTTTCAACCTACGATATCTCCATTCAAGAACCCCTTACGATAAATGGTGGCAGCGGTGAGCCTGTAATTCTGACGATTACAGCGATTTCTGGAGATAAAGTTGTCGACCAGCAAGACGGCCATTTCATGTTACCAGTAGGCCTACCGAGGTTCACCCCATCCAGCTACCTCAAGCCAGCTACTCTACCAGCTTCTACATTATTCACTGGTCAGTCTCTTTGTATTAGTGTTAACTGCTTTTGCATTACTCCCGAGGGGTTGACCCGAGTTTGCAAAATAAGCCGGCTTCCAGTCTGTGGTGGGGGAGTCAGAACACCCGAGTCCAGTCCAGCCTAGCCTACTCCATCCAATTATTTTGCCTGCCAAGCCAGCTTCCACCCCTGCTGTGCTCATCGTGTGAAGTTATCAAAGCCATTCTGTGTGAAGGTTTAGATAAGCCAGCTAGCAACTAACCCAGGTGTCTTACCCCAGTACTCAGGCAAGCCACGTGACTAGTCTTCATCGCTTGTGATTCAAGTTCCAAGCATTCTGAGTGCTCCTTGTCATCCTTGTGGTGTTGTAGTATTTCGTGGGTTTCTTCTAAGCCAGCCGGCTTAGAATTATCTTCGCGGCAGTGTGGGTTTTCTCAGTGAGGCTTACGGACGTTCAACCCATAAGCCCAGCCACTCACGATCACGTGTGTCGCACCATTGCCGGTCTCAGACGCCTCGCTCAGCCATTACCCACAAACCCAACTACAGTCGGCCATACAACTCACCTACCTCATCAGTGTTTTGGTGCACTGCTAAGGGTTGTAGCACCATATTTTAAGGACCACATAGGGGGTCAAGAGCTAGAGTGTGTTCGCGCCATCTTTATAAAGCCTCCTGTGTGTTGTCTCTCGCCGATTTAAGCGCAATTCTACGATCATCTGTGCAGAGGACAGCAGCAAGACGATATAAACAATCCATCAGTCTCATTCTTCAAGTTGTTACAGCTATAATATTTTTTTTTAGAGACATTTGCGAGTGTTGAGACATTTCTTTTGTGTTCCCAGTGAATTTTTCTCTTAGTGACATTCAGTGACTCTTGATCAGACTCAGTGTTTATCATGTACTGATTGCATTCATTTCTTTTAATCTCCTTAATTCAGTGTTAATTTTCGTGCATTATTTTATATCTGTTGTGTTGTGTATCTTTTTATACACTTGAAGTAAGTACTTAGTGTTTCCCTTGTTGTGTGTGCAACATATGAGCAATATAGAACTTGTGTTTACACTTCAGAATCACCTTGTGTTCTCAGTATTCCAGTGAAGTATTTCAGTAAATTTTTCACCTCATATTCTGCATCACAACTCAGTGTTGTCTGTTATTTTTTTTTCTTCCCAGCATTTGTGTATTTTTATTTTGTTCCCTGTGTGTTGAACATTCTTGTGTTCATATTCTTTCCATTTAGCCAGTGTTTAATTTGTCTTATTTCCACAGACAATAGTGCCATTTTTTAAAAGACCAAGCAAGAAATAAAATTTTTACTGAATTTTTAACACATCAAGTTTCATTGCAAGAAAATTCTAGTACTGTGTTTATGTTGATGTTTTGTGTTCTGCATCACTGTAAGTGTTGTGTTTCTTTTTGTTGTGTGTTTTTTTTGCACCTATTATTTTTTTTCATGTTTTATTGAACAAATTCACTCTTAGTGCAATTTTTAAATTCTCCTTCTAAAGTAAATTGTTCTTTTGCTTGTTGTTTAAGTGCAGTTAAGAGTTAAAGTGTTCATTCCTTGATATATTTCTTTTCTTGTGTGTTATAATTTTTATTATTGCACATTGACTCATTTTGCAATAATTCTTGTGCAAATATTGTGTTGCTATTAAAGTTTTTCTTGCAGAAAATTTTATGCAGTGTTGTGCAATACAGTTTATTACAGTGCAGTTTCTTATGCTCTGTTCTGTGCATAGTATTTTATTCTGTCTGTCATTTTAATTTTTATTTCAGCGAATTGTGTGTTTGTTTTAATTTTTGCACAAGTTTATTGAGTCCATTTTATTATTTTATTGTGTATTTTCCTTGTTGCATTGAAAGTAAAGAAAACTCACTGTGCCATTTATTCAATTTAAAGTAAAAGTTGAGCATATTAGATTTGAGCAAAGTACAAGTTCTCTTGATTTTCAGTGTTTGTTAAGTTGCATATTATTCTTGTGTGAGTTCTTTGCTTACTGTGTAACTTGTCAATTTTTAATTACTTATGCAGAATAGTTAAGCATTTTCTTCCATTTAAGCTTATTGTGTCATTCTCTCCATTTTTCTTGACTTATGCCCTTCAGTATTTTCACTGAGAAGATGTCCCAGTCACTTTTGAACGTTCACCTAGTGTATCATTCCAGTCAAAGTCAATATGAATCAGTCCACAGTACCAACATTCCCTTAATGACTGAAAGACAATACCTAGCCCTTGAGCAATGTGTTTGTTCTCACAGCTTGTATCTGAGATTTGTTAAAGTGCTGCGAAATGTGAAGTTCAGATTAAGTTCCTATAGATTCGTGAATTACTTATTAACGTAGCCGAGCGGTCAGGCACTAGTAATTCTGTCATTCCCGTCTGTGTTCCACCTATACCTTCAGACTTGCAGGATAGTGTTCCGTTGCCTCAAGTGTCCGGGGACACTCAGACTGCTTGAGTGCACAGCCTATCCCTGCAATGACTGCTAGTTCGAGTAGTAGTTTTCTCCACAGGGGATGCCTTGTCAGAAAACGATTACTTGCAACTAGTAATGCCATCTCTTGTTGATGTGACATGCTGTCTGCAGAAAGACGTCTCTGTTACAGCAAGTGTTCTCACTAGAGTGTCTGTTGTTGTTCCTTGTGTTTCAGATGGTGATCCCATCCTAGTTGACA
This sequence comes from Cherax quadricarinatus, assembly GCF_026875155.1. Classification (NCBI taxonomy): domain Eukaryota; kingdom Metazoa; phylum Arthropoda; class Malacostraca; order Decapoda; family Parastacidae; genus Cherax; species Cherax quadricarinatus. The sequence goes on along the minus strand of NC_069490.1, from coordinate 15,423,322 downwards.
GTAATTAGTGCATTTGTAAGAAGTTATTTCTCGAGTAACTTTCACATGTTAACGTTTGTAAGTGTAGTTTCTTTATAGCTGATACCTCGTGTCACTGTGTGCGACTCAGATTGAATATCAGCATTGTTCACCGTGTTCATTTCTTTTCTCCTGTGCTTGCAGTTGAGATAGTAGATTCGTTCTCCCTTGCTCATATTGCGTGTTATAGCGTTAATTTTTTCAACCGGGGGGAGTCATCCACTCCACCGAGTTTGTTCTTTCTCCAGTAAGGAAGAACTGTTACCTTTATTCCAGAACAAACAGCCTACTGGAAGGTTAGCCAGATGGACCTTGACTATCCAAGAGTTCAATCCCACTTTTGAAAATTTACCTGGCAAGTTGAATGTAGTCGCTGATGCTTTATCGCGACACGTTAGTGTAGTTTACTGCAGATCCTCCATTTACTGTCGAGGATGGTCAAAACTGCACAAAGAATTAGATCCCATGTGGTTGGTGTGATTTCGATTCCTTCTCCAGGAAGATCCCATTCTTACTGTAAAGCACCAGCACCCATTAGTGACTTGTAATGAGTCAGGAATTACTGTAATCGAACAGCCGAGTTGGGTACTCCAAGCAGAAGAGTTTACCAGTTAGTTAATTTCCACAGTCACTAGTGAACGTAGCTCTACAGCTAGTTCATGATGCACCAGGTGTTGCACACCCTGGTATGGATCGTTCTGTGAAACAAGCCAGAATGAAATACTTTTGGCCACGTATGGCAACTGACATTTCGAGTATGTTAAGAAATGTAGTGTCTGTATGCAGCATAAAGGAAATGTCAATGGTCCTAACCCAATCCAAGTGTACCCAACCACTAGCGAACCGTGGGAAAGAGTTGCCCTTGATTTGTTAACTAATTTTAATGTTCCCTCCAAGGCAACAAACATCTGTGTGTTATGGTAGACCATTTCACCAGATATTGTGAGCTAGTTCCTATTGCAGATAAGACTGCAGAGACAGTAGCTAGAGCGTTTAAAGAACGCATTATCTGCAGGCATACCACCCCAAAGTCCTTAGTAACAGATAATGGAGGTGAATTCTGTAATGAGATTCTTGAAAATTTGTGTACTTTATACAAGATCTCTAAATCCACCATTGTTCCTCATCATCCTGCCAGCAATGGGTTAGCTGAACGAACCAATAAGAAAGTACTTGATGTTCTGAGAGCCACTATCAATCCCAATAGTGAAACTTGGGATGAAGTTATACCAGATGTCCAGTGTGCATAAATTCTGCTTACAATGCTCCATAGGTGATACTCCACATTATGCATTGTATGGTGTAGACAAGCGTTTACCCTATGAGTTGTTATATTCCACTCCGAAACCTAATTACAACCCTGATGATTTCGTAGCAACTCGTACCAGCTTAGCTCAAAGTGTTTTTAGAAGAATCCGTGAAACACTTCATAAAGCAACAGCAGAATTTACTAGAGTAACTAATAGCCGTGCTAAGCCATCCAAAATCAAAGGTTCGAGAGTCATGCTGATTAACTTTAACAAAACGTCTGCAATGCCAAAGCTTGATCAAAAGTTTGTCGGACCTTATCGAGTTGTAGAACATATCTCTGGAAATAAGTATAAGGTTAGAGAAGTTAGTACTGGCAAATACAAAGAATCGCAATTTAGATCATATGAAATTAGTATGCGATGTTGAGGATATTGCTACCCAGACTAATGAGACAGACTCTGACAATCCTCCTGATCCTGTACTCTCTACCTCAGATACTCAGTCAGATACTCAACCTGAATGTCGTTACTCCTTGCGTACCCGACAAGTAATGAGAAACCCGCAAGTATCTTTTGTAGATATTCCTTCAGATCTCTCTCAGTCAAGCATGTGTTAGCCATTGCAGAGGAATTCGACCCTCCCAGAGATGATAACCATTCTGCATATGTAAACCTAACCCTTGCAGAATTGGGTTTAAATGTACATAGTCTGTATAATTAGATGTCCGAGATGAATGAAATTGTCAACTGTGTGTTTATTATTAGCTGATCAGTTTGTCGGAAATTTTCGTGTTCACGTTCCCTCCGTATTCTGAGAATTAACAGTCTAGATTTGAGTGCACCGAATCTGCCTTTCTGTTTAAACACTTCTTTGTTATAATTATTCTTCCTCAGAATCCGTAGAGTGCATGAATACAGATCGATCGATCAATTCCATCCATATTGTATAATGATTTGTTCTTATAGTTTGTAATGATTACGTTAACACCCATTACGTCAAAATCATGTTGTACCATCCATTAGTTCTAAGTTATATATGAATTTGTTATTGTATAGAATCAGCCCAGATCCGCCTGCCTGTTCAGCCTATAGTATAGTAGTGTATGTCGGGACGACATACGTAACATGACCGAGCTGTCAGCATAGTTGCTGATCCCTGTATTCCCAGTATTATATTAGCATAGCATATTAGTAATCATCCCTGTGCTTTAGACACGAGATCCCTCGTAGGCCTGGCTTGGTGTGACGTCACGGGTTGCTCACGAGGAGGCCCATTCCTCTGTCCCGGTCTCACTCGGCGGCAGACCTACAAGGCGTGAACAGGCTTGGCACCGGGCTCCATCTCTCATCTCAGTCTGACAATATATTTACCATCCTACAAGTGTGTCTACTTTCAACCTACGATATCTCCATTCAAGAACCCCTTACGATACACCCACCACCACGGAGAACTACCCACCACCACCCAGGCCCACCCACCACTACCCAGAACTATCCACCACCACCCAGGACCACCCAGGCCTCTACCCAGGACCACCCAGGCCTCTACCCAGGACCACCCAGGCCTCCACCCAGGCCTCCACCCAGGACCACCCAGGCCTCCACCCACGACCACTCACCAGTACCCAGGCCTCCACCCACTACCAGCACCCAGGACCACCCACCACAAAGGACCACACACCACCACCACCACCCAAGTCTCCACCCACGACCACGCAGGCCTTCACCCACCACCCACGACCACGCAGGCCTTCACCCACCACCCACGACCACCCAGGGCTCCACCCACCACCACCATTTGACGCAGATGCTGAGATAACGAAACGAGGTGATGGAAAAGAAAGTAAACTAGAGAAAGGTGTGTAGAGATATTGTTGTGCCGGACGTGACACTGAGGTGATGTCTCAGCCTTATATAGCCTTCTGCTGTTCTATTATTATAACAGGACCTTGATAATGTGAGAAATCACGAAAGCGCTTGAAATTTCACCATTTTTTTTACAGTGGTTGTTTTCCATATTTGTGACATCACTTGTTTGTGATCTTATTGCATTACTAACACAGGTTATGTAACTACAGTAATGACTATAACCACAGTCTTTATAAGGGTGGACTGGTGAGCCAGCGGAAGGCCTTGGTCAGATGGTGGGTCATCATATGCCTAAGACCTGCGTCTGGAAAATACCTGTCCTGTTTCCTGACAAATCTTACCTAACCTGTGATACGTTTTATTGATTGCAATGGAGCAATCAATAGAGCAAACGAACAATATTAAATACCAAAAAACATACACCAGAAGCTTTTAAATATCCATATATTTCTACACGCATACTTAGGTATTTAAACGAGATTTTGGCAGATACCAAAATGGAGAGAGTTTAAGTTCTCTTGGTAGTTATAGCTCATACACCCAGAGAAATGAGCTTCAGTATGTATTAATCAGCTGAAAGCACACGAGGGGCTGACTTTCTAGATGAATTCTAGTTACAAGGAAAGCTGGCCTGGGGCCCACTCTATCTCACTATGATTGGTTTGACTTTTACTCTGAATGGATGGACAAATGTTGCAATAATCTGGCAGGAACAAATGTTACATATACACCTACGTCTCCATTCTGAACATTATCAACATTCATATTCATATATGTCCCTGCACATCAGCATTCACAAATCTACATTACCCAGGTGACTCCTTTTTCTCACTCTAACCTAAATATCTACTTTTACCGTAACTATTACTACCAATGAGTAGATGAATGAAATATGTGCACTGCCTGGGCATCTTGAGAGACGTTTCCCCCACCAGGAGACTAACTGTGGCCCGTGGCCTGGTAGGCAAAGCTCTCATTGCACACGCTGAAGGTCCGTGGTTCGAGTCCCGGCAAGGGTGGAAACATTGACTGCGTTTCCTTACATCTGTAGTCCCTGTTCACCCATCAGTGAAATGGGTACTTGGGTGTTAGTCGAGTGGTGTGGGTCGCATCCCAGGACAAAACTGACCTAGTCTGCCAGAAATATTCTGCATAACAAGGGGCTTTCTATGGTCTGTATCCCTTGTATATGTACTGGTAGAAATACAGATTATATTATAATACGTTTGAGAACGAAGCTTCTTAGAGTGTGGACAGAGAAAGAGGCGAAACGATGCTGTTCTCCCTCCTCCATCTCACCCACCACCACGACGTTCACCACCTTTTTCCCTACCTCCTGGAAGCCTTTGAAGGCTTTCAATAGCTTTCATACTCTCGCAGTCCGTCCCTGGTCCAGCCTGTCTGGTGCTTGCCTAATCAAACAGGTTGTTATTACTAGCGGCCCGCTGGCCCACATGGTATTTCTGATTTTTTTATTTTTTGTCCCATTCAGTTCTCTGAATGTTGATGCTAAATTTATTGAACCACTCTTCCCGTGTACTATTTCTGTGAGTGTGCTACCCCTGTATTTATTATTTTTGTTTAAATTTGTACATTTGTTTTGTGACTATGTCAGGGTCCAAGACTGTTCGACTGCCTCCCACCATACATAAGGGGGATTACCAATAGACCCCTGACTGTCTTCAAGAGGGAGCTGGACAGACACCTAGAGTCAGTACCTGACCAGCCGGGCTGTGGTTCTTATATCAGTTTACGTGCAGCCAGCAGTAAAAGCCTGGTTGGTCAGGCCCTGATCCACCGCAAGGCATGCTCATGGACCGTGCCGCGGGGGCGCCGACCCTCGGAATACCCTCCAGGTATACTCCAAGTATGACTCTGATTATTTGTTCGTGAAGATCAGATCTAGTGTACTATCATTCCAAGTAGGTTCTGTAATCTGTTGGTTCGATGCAACTCTTGACAAGTCCCAGCAGCGCTCTGGTATGTATCTGTTGAGCTGTTTACGTGCTTCCTGGGACTATTTCCAGTGCAACGTCGTGATTTACCATCTTCCACTTCCTCCATCACCACCACCACTTAAACCACTTTCTCCCCCTTGCTCTTCTTCCTCCATCTCTATCTCCTCCTCTCTCACCTTTGCTTCAATCTCTTCCTCCACCACCACTCTCTTCTACCGGTACCAACCCCTCCTCCTCCCCAGGTAATTACCTGAGCCGGGCAGCCACCTGGAAAATATCTGGCTGCTGCTTCCTACACTTCACGGTCAACAATTTCCAGGGATAATATTACCAACATTTTTGGCGAGGTTAATATTACGTTAACAATTTTGGGAGTTAAAAAGAGATAACAGTTTAGCAGATAATACTAATTGAAATTTCTAGGCCTGAATGTTTTATTACACACAAAAACACACTGAACTGAAGTATTATTAAATCAGAAGAATGGAAATGAAACTTCGAGGCAAGGGCTGCAACACTAACAAGTGTAAAGGATTTTTTGCAAACAAATTTTTGCAGAAGGGAACAAACTACCTACTGATGCACTGTGCGAGAACACAGTATCTGCTCAAGATATCCATCCGTGTCCACATCTAGAGTATCCAGATGCAGAAACAGTGGTAACTAGGAGAAGAACTAGTGGAAACCATAAGTAGCACCACTAGTACACAGCTCTGTGGGAAGCAGTAGAGTGTCACACTAGTACATTAAGAGGATAATAACGGAGGAACACTGGCCCATTCAAGGCAGGTCCTAGTAGTTGTAAGAGAAACAATACTATAAAACACAGGTAGTTTATAGCCCCCAGTCTTGGCTATAACCGTGGATGGTAGGTTTGGGTCTCAGACCCATCTATCCTGTAAATTCCGTGCCACTCGATAAAGTACAGCATGTCTTCCAAAATGTTTTATGCCGGCAGTGGCCGGAAAAGGATGGTAGGAGAGCCCTCTGCTTCATTGTCCTTGCCTCAAACATCTGAATAACACACAATAGTCCTTACTCTAGATAGAAGTAGATAGTCCTTCAAGGTAGATATCTCCGTGTGGGCTCCAAAGACCTCTGCTAATTGTTTTTCCAATGTACTCTCAAGTGCTACTTTCATACAGGGGGGGGGGTGAGGGGGTCTATTATGAAACTAATGAAGCTTGAGCTTCAGGGCCCCTAATATCGGAGGGGCCCCAGAAAAAATGTATTTAATGTGTATGGAGAAAGTACATGAAAGCAGTGACGTACGTAAATTTTGGGGGCCCCGAAGCTTGAAATGTTATGGGGACCCCTTCGCAACAACTTCATACAGTAGACCCATATTGCTTAAAAGTTTTGGGCCTACTGTATGAGAAGTTGTTGCGAAGTGGCCCCCATGACATTTCAAGCTCCAGGGCCCCAAAAATGTAAGTCCGCCACTGCTATCGTGTACTCTTTCCATAGACATTAAATACATTTTTTTTCTAACTGGTATACACTTTTAATTGATGTCATCTTAAGACGCAAGTGTGTTAAGTGTGTACACGTAGGGGCGCCATTAGTACACTAAAAGAAAGCACATTAAGTGTCAAGGGTCCAAGACTGTTCAACAGCCTCCCACCAGCCATAAGGGGAATTACCAATAGACTCCTGGTTTTCAAGAGGGAGCTGGACAGATACGTAAAGTCAGTACCGATCAGCCGGTCTGTGGCTCGTACGTTGGACTACGTGCAACCAGCAGTAACAGCCTGGGTGATCAGGCCCTTATCCACCGGGAGGCCTGGTCAAGGACCGGGCTGCGGGGGCGATGACCCCCCAGAACACCCTCCAGGTGGAAATGTGTGTGACTTTACCTTTCATGAGTTTCGAGTGTCTTTCTGTTCTTGGAGCCCGGCCATGGGCCAGGCTCGTCTGGTGCTTGCCTGGTCAACCAGGCTCTTGCTGCTGGAGGCCCGCTGCCCCACATATCCATCACAGCCTGGTTGATCTGGCACCTGGTGAAGATACTTGTCCAGTTTCCTCCTGCAGTGTTTCTGATATCTTCTGACAAGATGTTGAACAATCTGAGGCCACGGATATTGATATAGTGTTCACTTATTGTGTCCACTGCACCCCTGCTTTTCATTGGGTTTATTTCACACTTCCTATCTCTCTCGCTCAAGCATGCTGTTATTGCAATTTAAAGATTTGGGACCAAACCCTCAAGTGCGTTCATGTATCTGATGCATCTCTCCTCCGCTCCAGTGAGTTCAAATTTAAAACACGTGTGTTGAGTTTGGACACGTGTGTTGTGTGTGGACACGTGTGGACACGTATATTGAATGTGGACACGTGTGTTGTGTGTGGACACGTGTGTTGAGTGTGGACACGTGTGTTGTGTATGTACACGTGTGTTGAGTGTGGACACGTGTGTTGTGTATGTACACGTGTGTTGTGTGTGGACACGTTGTGTTGTGTATGGACACGTGTGTTGTATGTGGACACGTGTGTTAAGCGTGGACACGTGTGTTGTGTGTGGACACGTGTAGGGTATGGACACGTGCGTTGTGTGTGGACACGTGTGTTGTGTATGGACACGTGTGTTGTGTATGGACACGTGTGTTGTGTATGGACACGTGTGTTGTGTATGGACACGTGTGTTGAGTGTGGACACGTGTGTTGTGTATGGACACGTGTGTTGTGTATGGACACGTGTGTTGTGTATGGACACGTGTGTTGAGTGTGGACACGTGTGTTGTGTATGGACACATCTACACACATTCAACACACGCGCCGATATTTAAACTGGATTAGTTTACCTGATATTCTAAAAACGTTTTTAGGTCCAGCATAAATGTTGCCACTAACGATATTATGTAAGTTTTGTCCGTTATTTTTAGTGTGTGTGTGTGTGTGTGTGTGTGTGTGTGTGTGTGTGTGTGTGTGTGTGTGTGTGTGTGTGTGTGTGTGTGTGTGTGTGTGTGTCTACCTACCAAGCTGAGTTTGCAGACGATGACCTCCAGCTCTTGGACCTGAACCAACTGCAAGCTGCTAATTGGTTAATTGCCCTAGAGTAACGTGCAGTGACTGGTTGTTTAGAGATCCAGAGGTTGGCGAACTTTTTTCGGTCGCAGGACCGAAACGTTTTCCATAAATATGTCCTAGTGTTTACTCACGTGTCTTTCTCAACCACATGGACAAATATATGAGTGGTTGTAGGTGCGAGTTAGACCTGCCTAGCGTGGGCCAGTAGCACTGTGGCTGTGCCTCTCATTTCTCGATGTTCTTGAGTATAGGCTCAATAACCCTCGTCTAGTCGATGGGCTTCAAACCCAACCACCAACTTACCAACAACCTCCTCTTTCTTCCCCTCCTCTCCTCTTCCTCTTCCTTACTCTCATTTTCTTCACCTCCTTCCCCTTCTCTCCCCTCTCTGCTTCTCACCTCCCACTCCTCAAGTCTGCGGGGCGCACCTGTAGTGGTCTGTAAGTGACAAGGGGAGCTTCTCGCTTCCCTTCAAAAGCCCCACTCTGCCCCTACACCCTTCTCCTCACCCCCTCCTTCCCCTCGCCTACAAAAGGGGGTGACAAGACCAGCTGGTTTCATTCCTTGGTAATGGTTAATTTGCAGTCTTTGATGGCCCTCCTAGCTGGCTGCCTTGTTGTGATGTGCTGCAATGAATACTGAAGAAGAGGGTGCTGATGAATAGTGAAGAAGAGGGTGCTGATGAATAGTGACAAAGAGGGTGCTGATGAATAGTGACAAAGAGGGTGCTGATGAATAGTGACAAAGAGGGTGCTGATGAATAGTGACAAAGAGGGTGCTGATGAATAGTGACAAAGAGGGTGCTGATGAATAGTGAAGAGGGTGCTGATGAATAGTGAAGGTGTTGATGAATAGTGAAAACTGTAATGAATAGTGAAAGAGAGGGCTATAATGAACATTAGAAAACATAGTGATGATAAATAGAATTGGAAAAAGATTCTTGAATAAGAATAAACAGTGTTGATGACCAGAACAGAAAAGAAAAAAATCTACCGTAGGCAGAAGCTTAAGAGGCACGTGAGTTCCCCGTCTTCTATGTTCACTTTCCCACTATAATCTACCTTGTCCATAATTACTATTGCATTTGCTTTGTTTCGCAAGGCGAAGTCCAGGATCTTTCCTTAATTGATGGTATAACTTAACAAATCTTTGAGGACAATTGTGTTGCTCTGCTCACCTCGAGTATGCACCACCTCCTTGGACAGCCTAAAAACAAATCCTCAAATTCTATACAATGTGGTAGAGCCACGTGGGGAACTCCTCTCACTCATCGACTTTGTGGTGTGTGTGTGTGTGTGTGTGTGTGTGTGTGTGTGTGTGTGTGTGTGTGTGTGTGTGTGTGTGTGTGTGTGTGTGTGTGTGTGTACACTTACCTATTTGTATTCACTTTTTTATACCGTCCAGGTGAGCCCCGCCTCTATGGTTCCGCTTGTTGTTCGGTTCTCACCTGCTGTTCTACTAATAAGTGGTTATCATATTCAAGTTTCAGTTAGAGCTATAAGATCGGGATTTTCAAACCACGCCTTCGTATTTAGTTTGTTGTAGCACCGTGCTATGGACTTCGGCACCGTAAGTTTTTCAATAGATCAAGTTCAAATTATCTATCAAGTATCATCCTCTTTCCCCCAAGATTGACCACCAAGGCATGGGATGCAAATAAATGGGGTAATAAACGAAGGGAAATACGGAATGGATGGAGAAAACAACTGGGAAGAGGGAGAGAGGGAGAAAGGGGAGGGGGAGCGAGGGGGATTGGGAGAGAGAAGGGGAGGGGGAGTGGGAGAAAGGGGAGAGAGGGAGAAGGGGGATGGGGAGAGAGGGAGAAGGGGAGGGGGAGAGGAGGGAGAAGGGGAGGGGGAGAGAGGGAGAAGGGGAGGGGGGAGGGGAGAGAGGGAGAAGGGGAGGGGGGAGAGAGGGAGAAGGGGAGGGGGAGAGGGGGAGAAGGGGAGAAGGGGGAGGGGGAGAGAGGGAGAAGGGGAGGGGGGAGAGAGGGAGAAGGGGGAGGAATAAACAGTCCCTCTACAACATACTGCAAATCTTAACAGGCACTAATCTCATTTAATATAGGAATTCATAACAGAAAAATTACGACAGGAAAGTTACAAGAAAGTGTTACGACAGGTCACAACAGAAAAGTTACAACAGGACAGTGTTACGTCAGGAAAGGTACAACAGGGCACTGTTACGATAGTAAAGTTGCAATAGGACAGTGTTACGGCAGGAAAGGTACAACAGGACAATGTTACGGCAGGAAGGGCACAGCAGGACAATGTTACGGCAGGAAAGGTACAACAGGACAATGTTACGGCAGGAAAGGTACAACAGGACAATGTTACGGCGGGGAAAAGTACAACAGACACATGTTACGGCAGGAAGGTACAACAGGACAATGTTACGGCAGGAAAGGTACAACAGGACAATGTTACGGCAGGAAAGGTACAACAGGACAATGTTACGGCAGGAAAGTACAACAGGACAATGTTACGACAGGAAAGGTGCAACAGGACAATGTTACGACAGGAAAGTACAACAGAACAATGTTACGACAGGAAAGGTACAACAGGACAATGTTACGGCAGGAAAGGTACAACAGGACAATGTTACGGCAGGAAAGGTACAACAGGACAATGTTACGGCAGGAAAGGTACAACAGGACAATGTTACGGCAGGAAAGGTACAACAGGACAATGTTACGGCAGGAAAGTACAACAGGACAATGTTACGACAGGAAAGTACAACAGGACAATGTTACGACAGGAAAGGTACAACAGGACAATGTTACGACAAGAAAGGTACAATAGGGCAGTGTTACGACAGGAAGTTGCGACAGGAAAGCCTTGCGTCAGGTCTGGTCTGTGGGGATAGGGAGACACCCAGGACCTGTCACAGGTATATCAAAGGTAAACAGTGTAATTACCCAGGGTGACAGCAACATCTCTCACCACAACAACAAACACACCAACAACGACAAAATAACAATGAAGGTTTCTTGTCTCTTACATAAGAACAATAGCAGAAGTATTAGCAAATTCCATTACGTCATAAAACTTAACGAAGTCCTAATGACCTTTTTTTTTTGCCAAACGTAAATCAAAATGAAAATAAGACTTCAATTTACAAATTAACAGTATTTTCGGCATATAAGGCGCACGACAGAAGCATTATAATTGTAAATCAGTAATTATAATCAAGGGCTAATTATCCTCTTTACGCTAAAGCGTAACCCAAAGCCTACCCTTGACCCTGACCTCGAACATAATAATAATAATAATAATAATAATAATAATAATAATAATAATAATAATAATAATTTTTACAAGTACATATACAAGGTACAGACCATAGCTGACATCAATGACCTACAACTATACAATTTTGTCCCCAGGATGCGACCCACACCAGTCGACTAACACCCAGGTACCTACTTACTGCTAGGTGAACAGGGACAGCAGGTGTCTCAAGGAAACATGCCCTAATGTCTCCACCCGTACTGGGGATCGAACCACGGACGTCACTGTGTTAGCCGAGTGCGCTACCAACTGAGCTATAGGTGACTTTCCAAGACTTTCTTCGAGAAAAAAGGCGCGCCTTATATGCCGGAAAATATAAATTCGTCAAACCACCGTTTCATTTTCAGTTTTTTTTGTAGACCACGAAGAATTATATTTTAAAACATATCTAATGTCGATTCCGGGGGGTCACCGCCCCCCGCAATTGACATAACGTTTGAAATATGTAATAAGCGAAACTTCATGGAGGTCTCAGTGGTACAGTGTTGGACCAGCACCATGGTTCGAATCCTCTACAGTACTGTGTATGATGTTAAAACCATGGTGCTTGATGTTAAAGTTCTAATATCTGTGTCTGTTCAGTGTTATAACTAGTGTTATACATTCAGTGTTATAACTAGTGTTATACATTCAGTGTTATAACTAGTGTTATACATTCAGTGTTATAACTAGTGTTATACATTCAGTGTTATAACTAGTGTTATACATTCAGTGTTATAACTAGTGTTATACATTCAGTGTTATAACTAGTGTTATACATTCAGTGTTATAACTAGTGTTATACATTCAGTGTTATAACTATACTATTATATATTTATGTTATAACGGATGATTTATGTTAAAAGTGTTTTACCTTTAAATGACATGTTACTGTTAATGTTAAAACTCACTGACTCACTCAGTCTCTCTCTCTCACACACACACACACACACACACACACACACACACACACACACACACACACACACACACACACACACTCACACAATATTCCGACTGATTGCGCGACCATCCTCTCTAAAGCCTCTGAGAAGGTGCTTCCCCACTCCCCACCTTCACCCGATCCCTTTCCCCTACTCCATCCCTTACAATCATCCTCCCCCCCTCTTCCCCAATCCCCCCCTCTCCTGAATAGCAAAGTCTGGAGGCGTGTGAATGACACATGATTGTACCTCAACACCTACTCCCTCCCCTTTTCACCCCTCCCCCACCCCCCACCTCCCCAACACACACGGTCCAATACAAATAAATACATTTGTGCCTTTGTGCAGGAGGGAAATAATGACACGCGTCTCCCTCAATAACCAGGGTATTTTCCCCGGCCCGGGGAAAAATGCTTTTCTTGAGTAAGGGGAAAAGCGAGGCATTTCCCAGTGACATTCCTGTAGCCAGTTTCTAGAGTGCTTCCAACTCGCCCTGGTGTTAAGCCTGCCATACTGTGTGATCAGCCAAGCTGTTACAGGTGCAGAGAGGCAGAGCAAGAAATGAGAATGTGGGTAGAATATTGGCACCAGAAAGAACAGGCAACAAGAAGTTGGCCTGTATGTTAGAGAGTCGTTCATATGCTTTGAACTACCAAACACCACCAGTAAAGATTGAAAACCAGAACCTCATCACTGTGTTTGTATACAAGCCACCTGATGTAACTTCCCAACAATTCATGGAACAGCTTTTGAAAATTGACTAGTGTCTGGAAAATCTCCCAGTCCCAGCCTAAAATATCTTGTTACTGGGGGATTTCAACTTCAGACACCTGAAATGGAAGAATATGGCAAATAATGTGTTAGGAGAGATAGGAGGCAGCACAGATGAAAATTCACGCACACACACAAGCTATTAAATCTCTGCAACAAATTCACCTTAAGCCAGCAAATAGTAGAACCAACAAGACTTGAAAATACACTTGACCTTATCTTCACTAATAATAATGATCTGGTACAAAATACAACATTATCAGATTACAACATAACAGAAATACAGGCATGTATGTGGAGGGCTCCTGAACAAAATAAGATCAGTTATGAGGGTGCTTTCACCAAATTCAACTTCAGTAACAGAAGCAGACAGTGGGACCAGATCAACATGTCCTAAATGAAACAAGCTGGAAAGATATCCTAAACAACAAGGATCCGAATCTTTGCCTAAAAAAAAATAACGCTGTGGCACTTGATGTATGCTCAAGGCACATTCACTTAAGAAAAAGGAAGAGATGTAAACTAGATAGTGAGAGATGCTTCTTCTACAGATGAAGGCGAAGAATCACAGAGCTGCTGAAAGTGGCCAGTATATCTGAAATGCGAAAAGAGGCGCTGGTCAGAGAAATATAAAATATCGACCTTAAGCTTAGGAAATCATACAGGAGCCAAGAAACACGGGAAAAACCATATCTAGTATTGGGCCCCTACTTGAACGAGATGGAACTCACACAGCTGACAGCAAAAAAATGAACGTGGTACTGAAGTCCCAGTATGACTCAGGGTTTAATGAACCATTAATCAGACTAAGGGTAGACATCTAAATGAATTTTTTTTAAGACCGAGACTCCAAATTGGGTCAATTCAAGAATTTCTGAGATAATCTTAACATCACAGGACTTTGAAAACACAATAAATAACACTCTGCTCCAGGCCTGACTCATGGAACTCCGGGTTCATCAAGAACTGCAAGAAATCCCTTTCACGTGCATTAACTATTCTATGGATAAGGAGCATGGACACAAGGGTCATCTCACAGTCACTAAAACAGATACAGACCCACTCCACAAAGGTGGCAGTAAAGAAACTGCAAAGATTATAAACCAATTGCACAAACGTCCCACATCATAAAAATCGTTGAGAGGGTTTTAAGAAGCAAGATCGCCAACCACTTGGATACCCATCAGCTGCACAACCCAGGGCATCATGGGCTTACAGCAGGTTGCTCCTGCCTCTCACAGCTTCTGGATCACTATGACATGGTCTTGAATGCACTGGAGAACAATCAAAATGCAGATGTAGTATACACAGACTTTGCGAAAGCCTGCGAGAAGTGCGATCATGGCGTAATAACATACAGAATGTGATAAAATAATAGCAGGAAAAGTGGGTAGATGGATTCTATAACTTTCTGACAAATAGAGCACAAAGAATGATAGTAAACAGAGTCAAGTCAGAGGCTGCTACAGTGAAAAGCTTTATTCCACAAGGTACAGTACTCTCCCCTATCCTTTTCTTCACCTCATAAAAATATAATATATATTACTTTTAAAGGGGTGGACCGGTAAGCCAGCGGAAGGCCTCGGTCAGATGACCAAAGCTCCAAAGGCGGGTCATCATCTAAGACCCGCGTCAGGAAACACTTGTCCGTTTCCTGACAAACCTTACCTAACCTAACCTTCATCCTCATATCTGACACAATGATGTAAGTTGCAGCACCGTGGCTTTCTTTGCTGACGTCACCAGAATTTACATGACAGTGTCAGCCATCGAGGACACTGCAAATTTCCAAGCGGACATTAACTAAGTCTCTAAATGGGCGTCAGAAACCTATACGTAGTTCAACGAAGATAAATGTCAATTACTCCGCTATGGACAACTCGAGGAAAAAACAAAACTGTATCGGAGTATAAAACAAATTCTAATCACACAATAGACTGAAAAACTATTGTGAAGAACCTAGGAGTGGTAATGTTAGAGAATCTCACTTTCAAAGATCACAACTATGTATATACCATATTTGCTAAGGAAAATGATAGGATGGATAATGAAAACATTCAAAACTAGGGACGCCAAGCCAATGATGCTCTTCAAATTGCTTGTTCTCTCTAGGTTGGAGTATTGCTGTACGTACACTAACGGACCCTTTCAAGGCAGGCGAAACTGCAAACTTTGAGAATATACAGAGAACTTTCACTGCATGTACAAGTATCATAAAGCATCTAAATTACTGGGAACGCAGGCAGTTTTCCCCTCATGGTGGAAGTTTTCTCTCATGGTGGCAACTTTCCCTTATGGTACCATATTTTCCTCTTATGGTGCCAATGATTCCCCTCCTAGTGGCACTTTTTCCCTAACGGAGCCATCTTTTTCTCCCCCTCAATGTGCCAGATTTTCCCCATGGCACCACTTCCCCCTTTCCCCCTAATCATGGCACCATACTACTTCCCAGCTGCCATGATCTTTCATGGCAGAGTCCAGGTAATATTTTTTTCCGTTAAAAATCTCAATGGCATCATTGACGTAGTTTCAATCGTGAAATTTTTATACTGAGATTTTGCATTTCATTTTTTAATATACATGTATCTTTTTAATGTATTTATAAACTGTATTTTCTGAAAGGAGAAAATTTATTTCCCGTATGAAATGGTTAATTTATTCTCTATATGAGATAGTTAATATATTCCGTGATGTCACTCCGTACTTAATATACCACTGATGTCACTCTCCTTGTTCAAACATTACCCTTGACGTCACTCTTCCTCATCAATGTGACTCCTTGATGTCACTTCCTCATCAACGTCACTCTCCTTATTCTAACATTAGCCTTGATGTCAGACTCCCTCATCAACGTCACTCTCCTTATTCTAACATTACCCTTGATGTCAGACTCCCTCATCAACGTCACTCTCCTTATTCTAACATTACCCTTGATGTCAGACTCCCTCATCAACGTCACTCTCCTTATTCTAACATTACCCTTGATGTCAGACTCCCTCATCAACGTCACTCTCCTTATTCTAACATTACCCTTGAGGTCAGACTCCCTCATCAACGTCACTCTCCTTATTCTAACATTACCCTTGATGTCAGACTCCCTCATCAATGTCACTCTCCTTATTCTAACATTACCCTTGATGTCAGACTCCCTCATCAACGTCACTCTCCTTATTCTAACATTACCCTTGATGTCAGACTCCCTCATCAATGTCACTCTCCTTATTCTAACATTACCCTTGAGGTCAGACTCCCTCATCAATGTCACTCACTTCCTGACCCAAATTTCAAGTCTATATCAACATCAACATTTCGCTGGTGCGAAGAATCGTAACATTAAATGTTTTGCTGTGCCAAAATGCCCAATAAAAGCCAGTATCACGCTTGTAGAGTACTGTTAGTACTCTACACGCTTGTAGAGTACTGTTAGTACTCTAAACGCTTGTAGAGTACTGTTAGTACTCTACACGCTTGTAGAGTACTGTTAGTACTCTACACGCTTGTAGACTACTGTTAGTACTCTACAAGTGTGATGCTTGTGTAGCAACGGAAATGAAACAGATGTAGCGATAGCACTGTTGGAACAGAACTGTATCAACTGGATTGAGGCAACAGACTATAATCAACAGTATTTTACCAATAATACCTTGCTGTAACAGCATAACAGTAGCAACAGAATCCTAACAACAGCCCGTTGATCAAGGCTGAGGGACTGAACACTGATCAAGTGATGGCGGTAATAATAATAATAATAATAATAATAATAATAATAATAATAATAATAATAATATTTTTTGATAAATTAGACACATGTGGAACACTTAGGTATCTTTGACGTGGAAACGTTTCGCCACACACACTGGCTTCGTCAGTCCAATACAAAGAATTGTGAAGATCAGAAGGAGTTCGAGGTAATCAGTCCCTCAGACTGATGGGCTGATTACATCGACTCGAAACTGAGGGACTGATTACCTCAAACTCCTTCTCACTTTCAACCATTCTTTTTTGTATTGGACTGATGAAGCCACTGTGTGGCGAAACGTTTCCACACCAAAGATACACAAGTGTTCCACATGTGTCTAATTTATAAAATTTATTATTATTATTATTATTATTATCATCATCATCATCATATACGGAACACTTCGACTGCTTAGGTTAGCCACAAAAATATGTACAACACACACACACACACACACACACACACACACACACACACACACACACACACTCCTGGAGGAGTCACGCGGTTTGAGCTAGTGTTTTGGTGGTAATTTCTGACTGTGCCATAAGGAATAGAGTGTGGGATATAGGCGTGTGCACGCATAAGAGTGCATATAATCACTTAAGCCCCGAAAAAAGGAAATATAAGTGATCACAGAAAAAAAAAAAAGGAAATATTGGCTGAGTGTTTAGTGAGGGCCGTTGGAAGGGTGAACGGTTGTGTCAGGCCTAAATAGTGTTGCCATAATAACGCAGTGGGGTATTTTGAAGAATAAGTGCGACTCAAGACCAGGGAGATAAGAGATATGTATAGATGTGTCAGTAAATACAGTGAGTGAGTGAAAAAATTAGAAGAGCTAGAGACTATAGTGCATACAGGAAGTTAGTGGAAAAATTACCAAGAAGCATCAAACTTCTTCAACTTCTGGGACAGGACAGACCTGCAACGTTACTCCACTGCCAGCCGCAAGTAATATTCACCTAGTTTGAGTTGCATGGGGTCAATAGTACCTGTCTCTAGCTGGAATTGGGGGTCACTCTCCTCGAGCTATCAGAATTAGAATAAGCAGCATTTACTGGCATTTAATAAAATTTAGAGGTAGCGGTATAGGCGAAGCCTAGTGTATTTATTTTTGAACGTAATTTTAAACGCATAAGACAGTACAGTGGGAACCAAGAGATCGGGTACATATACAATACATATGTAGTACATACGTGCGAAATAAGGACTGTTTACATAAACATATGCACACACACTAGGTGAGGACAGCTCTGCTGTTAGGCACTTGAATAGCTGTAGCACACACACACACACACACACACAACAAGAGATTCAAAGAAGTGTTCACAGAGGAGACAGAAGGGGCTCCAGAAAGACGGAGAGGTGGGGTACACCACCATGTGCTGGACACAGTACACACAACCGAGGAAGAAGTGAAGAGGCTTCTGAGTGAGCTAGATACCTCAAAGGCAATGGGGCCAGATAACATCTCTCCATGGGTCCTGAGAGAGGGAGCAGAGGCGCTATGTGTACCCCTAACAATATTCAATACATCTATCGAAACAGGGAGATTGCCTGAGGCATGGAAGACAGCAAATGTGGTCCCAATCTTTAAAAAAGGAGACAGACATCAAGCACTAAACTACAGACCAGTGTCACTGACATGTATAGCATGCAAAATCATGGAAAAGATTGTCAGGAGAAGAATGGTGGAACATCTAGAAAGGAATGATCTCATCACCAGCAGACAACATGGTTTCAGAGACGGGAAATCCTGTGTCACAAACCTACTGGAGTTCTATGACATGGTGACAGCAGTAAGACAAGAGAGAGAGGGGTGGGTGGATTGCATTTTCTTGGACTGCAAGAAGGCGTTTGACACAGTACCACACAAGAGATTAGTGCAAAAACTGGAGGACCAAGCAGGGATAACAGGGAAGGCACTGCAATGGATCAGGGAATACTTGTCAGGAAGACAACAGCGAGTAATGGTACGTGGCGAGGTGTCAGAGTGGGCACCTGTGACCAGCGGGGTCCCACAGGGGTCAGTCCTAGGACCAGTGCTGTTTCTGGTATTTGTGAACGACATGACGGAAGGAATAAACTCCGAGGTGTCCCTGTTTACAGATGACGTGAAGTTGATGAGAAGAGTTCAGTCGATCGAAGACCAGGCAGAACTACAAAGGGATCTGGATAGGCTGCAGACCTGGTCCAGCAACTGGCTCCTGGAGTTCAATCCCACCAAGTGCAAAGTCATGAGGATTGGGGAAGGGCAAAGAAGGCCGCAGACGGAGTACAGTCTAGGGGGCCAGAGACTACAAACATCACTCAAGGAAAAAGATCTTGGGGTGAGTATAACACCAGGCACATCTCCTGAAGCGCACATCAACCAAATAACTGCTGCAGCATATGGGCGCCTGGCAAACCTCAGAACAGCATTCCGACATCTTAATAAGGAATCGTTCAGGACCCTGTACACCGTGTACGTTAGGCCCATATTGGAGTATGCGGCACAAGTTTGGAACCCGCACCTAGCCAAGCATGTAAAGAAACTAGAGAAAGTGCAAAGGTTTGCAACAAGACTGGTCCCAGAGTTAAGAGGTATGTCCTATGAGGAGAGGTTAAGGGAAATCAACCTGACGACACTGGAGGACAGAAGAGATAGGGGGGACATGATAACGACTTACAAAATACTGAGAGGAAT
The DNA here is from genome assembly GCF_026875155.1 of Cherax quadricarinatus. Taxonomy (NCBI): domain Eukaryota; kingdom Metazoa; phylum Arthropoda; class Malacostraca; order Decapoda; family Parastacidae; genus Cherax; species Cherax quadricarinatus. Next base: position 15,403,791 of record NC_069490.1, on the reverse strand, counting down.
TGACAAGGTGGACAAAGACAGGATGTTCCAGAGACTGGACACAGCAACACGGGGACACAGTTGGAAGCTGAAGACACAGATGAATCAAAGGGATGTTAGGAAGTATTTCTTCAGCCACAGAGTAGTCAGGAAGTGGAATAGTTTGGGAAGCGATGTAGTGGAGGCAGGATCCATACATAGCTTTCAGCAGAGGTACGATAAAGCTCATGGTTCAGGGAGAGTGACCTAGTAGCGACCAGTGAAGAGGCGGGGCCAGGAGCTTGGACTCGACCCCTGCAACCTCAACTAGGTGAGTACAACTAGGTGAGTACACACACACACACACACATATGCACACACACACACACACACACACAACTAGGTGAGTACACACCTGGACAGGCTACAGGCCTGGTCCAGCAACTGGCTCCTTGAGTTTAACCCTGCCAAATGCAAAGTCATGAAGATTGGGGAAGGGCAAAGAAGACCGCAGACACAATATAGTTTAGACGGCCAAAGTCTGCAAACCTCACTCAAGGAAAAAGATCTGGGGGTGAGTATAACACCGAGCATATCTCCCGAGGCGCATATCAATCAGATAACTGCTGCAGCATACGGGCACCTGGCAAACCTACGGATAGTGTTCCGATACCTCAGTAAGGATTCGTTCAAGACTCTGTAATCGCTGTAATCGTCAGAATTACAGGCCCTCCGATGCCACCATTTATCGTAAAGGGTTCTTAAATGGAGATATCGTAGGTTGAAGGTAGACACACTTGTAGGATGGTAACTATATATAGTCAGACTGAGATGAGGGATGGAGCCCAGCTGCCTTGCCTGTCCGCTGAATGGTCTGCCGCCGAGTGAGGCCGGGGCAGAGGTATGAGCCTACACATCTGCATCCCGTGACGTCACACAAAGCCACAGGCCTACAAGGGATCTCGTATCTAAAGCACATGGATGATACTAATATGCTATGCTATATAATACAGGGAATACAGGGATCAGCAACTATGCTGACAGGGGGAGGATCCTCCACCATTGTGTACAGTACTTGCTTGCACACAACTGGGGGAGGATCCTCCACCACTGTGTACAGTAATTGCTTGCACACAACTGGGGGAGGATCCTCCACCACTGTGTACAGTACTTGCTTGCACACAACTAGGGGAGGATCCTCCACCACTGTGTACAGTACTTGCTTGCACACAACTGGGGAGGATCCTCCACCACTGTGTACAGTACTTGCTTGCACACAACTGGGGGAGGGTCCTCTACCACTGTGTACAGTACTTGCTGCACACAACTGGGGGAGGATCCTCCACCACTGTGTTCAGTACTTGCTTGCACACATCTAGGGAAGGGTCCTCCACCACTGTGTACCGTACTTGCCTGCACACAACTGGGGGAGGATCCTCCACCACTGTGTACAGTACTTGCTTGCACACATCTACGGAAGGGTCTTCCACCACTGTGTTCGGTATTTGCTTCCACACATCTAGGGAAGGGTCCTCCACCACTGTGTACAGTACTTGCTTGCATACATCTAGGGAAGGGTCTTCCACCACTGTGTACAGTACTTGCTTGCACACATCTAGGAAAGGGTCCTCCACCACTGTGTACAGTACCTGCTTGCACACATCTAGGAAAGGGTCCTCCACCACTGTGTACAGTACTTGCTTGCATACATCTAGGGAAGGGTCTTCCACCACTGTGTACAGTACTTGCTTGCACACATCTAGGGAAGGGTCTTCCACCATTGTGTACAGTACCTGCTTGCACACATCTAGGAAAGGGTCCTCCACCACTGTGTACAGTACTTGCTTGCACACATCTAGGGAAGGGTCCTCCACCACTGTGTACAGTACTTGCTTGCACACATCTAGGGAAGTGTCCTCCACCACTGTGTACAGTATTTGCTTGCACACATCTAGGGAAGGGTCTTCCACCACTGTGTACAGTACTTGCTTGCACACATCTAGGGAAGGGTCCTCCACCACTGTGTACAGTACTTGCTTCCACACAGCTGGGGAAACTCCTCCTTAAATTTCACGTATAGCAACAGCAGCAACGGTAGCAGCCATAGCAGCAGCGGTAAACGCAGGAAGAGAAACAGCAACAAACAGTAGCACTAGTGACAGCGCTGATACCAACATCAGCAACAGCAACATACTCAACAGCAGTGGGGGGTCGAGGTGGGACTGACAATAATCCTCCAATATATTGATTCGCATCCGTCACCCAACCACCAATGGTCCATGGTCACCCCTGGTTTACATATGGTCACCCCTGGTCTACATGTGGTCACCCCTGGTCTACATGTGGTCGCCCCTGGTTTACATGTGGTCACCCCTGGTCTACATGTGGTCACCGCTAGTCTACATGTGGTCACCCCTGGTCTACATATGGTTGCCCCTGGTCTGTATATGGTCACCCCTGGTCTACATATGGTCACTCCTGGTCTATATATGGTCACTCCTGGTCTATATATGGTCACCTCTGGTCTACATGTGGTCAGCCCTGGTCTACATATGGTCGCCCCTGGTCTACATGTGGTCACCTCTGGTCTACATATGGTCACCCCTGGTCTATATATGGTCGCCCCTGGTCCACATATGGGCGCCCATGGTCCACAGTCGCCCCAGTTTAGTCACTCGTTCATGCTCCCCTTGGTCCATGGTCGACCATGAATCTCACTAGTTCATGGTCCACTCTGGTCAATGGTCCTCACCGGTCCATGGCCTGCCTCCCCCCCCCTCTAATCCAAGGAGATTCCCTCCCCTAGACAATGGTTCCTCACTGGTTCATGGTACCCTCCCCCCTGGAATATACCTGGAGGATATTCCAGGTGGTCAACGCCCCCACGACCCGGTCCATGATCAGGCCCTGATACACAACCCGCACTCAGGAGAGAGAGAGAGAGAGAAAGAGAGAGAGAGAAATGCTCATGACGACGTTTCGTCCCGACTTGGACCATTCACAAGTCACACTCCCGATGTTTCCCTCACTGGTCCACAGCCTTCCCAGTCACACTGGAAGTTCACATCACTGCTTCCGGCAGTCAGTTAGCAAATACCGTTTTAAAAGTCAATCAGTTTATCTCTGCCGCTGCAGCCTTTTGCAACACCAACAACTGTTTCAACGCTTAATCTATCCGAGTGCAGCGCTGCATAACCGTTTCGGGTTTAGCGCCTAAGTTGATTATAATAATCAGACTACTCTGAGAAGAGGAGCGTTTTCTCATCTAGATATGGGGAGTACTCATGGTATGCCTCTGTGAGGGATACCATGAGTACCACCTCTCTGTAAGGGATACCAAGAGTACCATCTCTCTGAGGGATACCCTGAGTACCACCTCTATAAGGGATACCTTGAATACCACCTCTGTGAGGGATACGTTGAGTACCACTTCTCTGTGAGGGATACCTTGAGGACCACCTCTGTGAGGGATACCCTGAGTACCACCTCTCTATGAGGGATAACCTGAGTACCACCTCTCTGTGAGGGATACCATGAGCACCTCTCAGTGAGTGTTAGCTGACTACCTCTCTGTGAGGAATACCTCGAGTGGTACCTCTCTGAGTGCTACGAGGCATACCTCCCCCCCCAATAATGGGGTTTCAAGCCTATCGACTGCACGAGGGTCATTAAGGCTGCACGTCACATGTTCACCACCAGACAGCAAAACTTTAATCCCTAAAATAGGGATTAAAGTGAACTCTCAGCACACGTCTCTCTCATAGGTGATTATCTCGTTCGTAACGATCTCGTAATTATCCGTTCGTAATTGTCTCGTCCTTGATTATGTCATTCGTAATTATGTTGTTCGTGAACACACACATTGCAATGGATCAAGGAATACCTGAGAGGAAGGAAACAACATGCGTTGATACGAGACGAGGTGTTAGAGTGGGCCCATATGCAGAGTGGGGTTCCACAAGGGTCAGTCCTGGGTCCGGTGCTGTTTTTTGTATATGTGAATGGTATGATAGAAGGTAGATTCAGAGACGTCCCTGTTCGCAGACGATGTGAAGCTAATGAGGAGAATACAAGCGGACGAGGATCAGGTAACCTTACAGAGGGATCTGGACAGGCTGCAAGCCTGGTCCGACAAATGGCTCCCCAGCAAATGCAAAGCTATGATGGTTGAAGAAGGACAAAGAAGACCGTAGACAGAGTACAGCGTAAGAGATCAAAGGTTGCAAAACTCATTGAAGGGAAAGGATCTTGGGGTGAGCATCATACTGAGCACATCACCTGAGGAGCATATCAATCAAATAACCGCAGAAGCATACGGGTGCCTGGCAAACCTAAGAACAGCGTTTTGACGTCTGAATAAGGAGTCATTCACGACACTGTACACCATGTACGTCAGACCCATATTGGAGTATGCAGCACCAGTATGGAACCCACACCTGTCCACCCCCCGTGGTTTGTCTTGCCAAGTGCAACAAGACTAGTCGCAGAGCCGAGGGGTATGTCCTACGAAGAGAGGTTAAGGGAACTCAACCTAACGATACTGGAGGACAGGAGGGCTAGGGGCGACTTGATAACGACATACAAAATACCGATAGGAACTGACAAGGTGGACAGAGACAAAGTTTCAGAGATGGGACACAGTAGCAAGGGGTCACAGATGGGTGTTGAAAACTCAGATGAATCACAGGGATGTTGGGAAGTATTTCTTCAGTCATAGAGTTGTCAGGAAGTGAAACATTCTGGAGAGAGATCTAGTGGAGACAGGATCCATACACAGATTTAAGAAGAGGTACGATAAAACTCAAGGCGCAGAGAGTGGACCTAGTAGTGACCAGCGAAGAGGCGGGGCCAGGAGCTATGAATCGATCTCTGTAACCACAAATAGGTGAGTACACACAAACACACACGCCAGGCGTCAACACAAACTCTCAACAGTGACAGGCATTGACAGCATGAAAGAAACAGCAACAACAGACAAACAGAACAACGACAGGCGTCGATTACATTAATGAAAATATTTGTAACCTAACAAGACTCTCCAACTCTCCCCCTTCACCCTCACACACACACACACACACACACACACACAGACACACACACAGACACACACACACACACACACACACACACACACACACACACACACAAAAGCAACTTCGGCTCACATCACTGTGCATACACCTACTGTATGTACACCTGCTCTGTGTACACCTGCTATGTGTACCTTTATGCGTGTAAACTTGCCCAATGTATAGCTGCCGAATGTGCACACAATTCATGTACACCTGCTGTGAATCCTTGTGGAGTACAGTTACTGTGTGTACACCTGTGTGTACACTTGCCAAACACGCCAAAACGTGTACTACTACCACATGTTACTCCTGATCAAGTCAATCGTTTTTTGTACTGAGCCATGAGACTTCTACCTTCGCGTTCAGTCATATCCACTCCAGATTGCAGCCATCTCGTAGGCGTACGAGCTTCAATGCGTCATCCTTGGCATTGGAATCTCCACTGTCGTCAACATTTGCCTGAAGCGTTTGGAGAAACTGATCGTTTGAGCAGCGTCATACCCCGGAATATTAATTTTAGGTGCGTGGACGATATCCTCGTTATTGCTCCTTATGCTTGGTGTTTACAAGGCTGGATTAATTTAGGGGTTGCAGCCCAGGGGCCTCACAGTACCTGTAGCCCAGGGGTCTCACAGTACCTGTAACCCAGGGGTCTCACAGTATCTGTAGCCCAGGGGCCTCAGTACCTGTAGCCCAGGGGTCTCACAGTATCTGTAGCCCAGGGGCCTCAGTACCTGTAGCCCAGGGGTCTCACAGTATCTGTAGCCCAGGAGTCTCACAGTATCTGTAGCCCAGGGGTCTCACAGTATCTGTAGCCCAGGGGTCTCACAGTATCTGTAGCCCAGGGGTCTCACAGTATCTGTAGCCCAGGGGTCTCACAGTATCTGTAGCCCAGGGGTCTCACAGTACCTGTAGTCCAGGGGCCTCACAGTACCTGTAGTCCAGGGGCCTCACAGTACCTGTAGCCCAGGGGTCTCACAGTACCTGTAGTCCAGGGGCCTCACAGTACCTGTAGCCCAGGGGCCTCACAGTACCTGTAGCCCAGGGGCCTCACAGTACCTGTAGCCCAGGAGTCTACAAAATCTTAATCCGGCTCTGAATATTTACACCTACTGTTCCTTGAGTCTTTGCTTTGTGTTTCTGGTCCTCATTTGCTTCTTCATTTATTCCTAATTCCCCTCACCTTAGATTTATTTACTTGTCTGGTTTAATCTTCAACATGTCAGAGACCAGTTAAACCAAACTGAACCATTAATTCAATTTACTTCAGATTAAGAGACTGATGATTCACTATTTTTCTTGGATGTTGACCTCATAAACCAGGACGAGCAATTAATAAGGACTGTGTATAGAAACTCCACCAATAAGAACCTGAAGCCTACCATTAAGAACCTTAGCCCTACCATTAAGGACCTTAACTCTACCATTAAGAACCTTAATCCTACCATTAAGGACCTTAACCCTACCATTAAGGACCTTAACCCTACTATTAAGGACCTTAACCCTACCATTAAGAACCTTAACCCTACCATTAAGGACCTTAACCCTACCATTAAGGACCTTAACCTTACCATTAAGAACCTTAACCCTACCATTCAGGACCTTAACCCTACCATTAAGGACCTTAACCCTACCATTAAGAACCTTGACCCTACATTAAGGACTTTAACCCTACCATTAAGAACCTTAACCCTACCATTAAGGACTTTATCCCTACCATTAAGGACCTTAGCCCTACCATTAAGAACCTTAACCCTACCATTAAGGACCTTATCCCTACCATTAAGGACCTTAGCCCTACCATTAAGGACCTTATCCCTACCATTAAGGACCTTAGCCCTACCATTAAGAACCTTAACCCTACCATTAAGGACCTTATCCCTACCATTAAGGACCTTAGCCCTACCATTAAGAACCTTAACCCTACCATTAAGGACCTTATCCCTACCATTAAGGACCTTAGCCCTACCATTAAGGACCTTAGCCCTACCATTAAGGACCTTAACATACTTTTCACGTGTTAAAACTGGTATATAATACAGACAAGTATATTAAGACGTGTACAACACTTGGGTATCATTAGTGTTGAAATATTGGGCCTACCTATCAGTAGTGGCGGCGAGGTAATGATGTCATCAGTCCATCATCCTTGAAGAAACGGTTTGAGGTGGGCAGTCCCTCAGCCTGGAGAAGAGTTCAGCTCCACGGAACTTGATCAGGTTTACATTTCAGCTTCCTAAACGAAAACTTGCACTCACACTCCTAACCCTCAAGTCCTTGACACGACTTCATGAATATTTATCTGAAGTGCAAAATCAATGTGATCCTGAAATGCTATGCATAACCATGGACTCTCTACATGCATTATCAAGTGTCAGCCATCTCTGTACAATATATTATGTGGAAATAAATTCTGACGTGACTTCGATTCAGCTTAACGGGTGGTGCAGGCTCGTTCCTCCGTCCACTAACTTGTATACAGGTGTACCGCTGACGGGTAGTGTGGTATACCCCATCCTATAATTATCATGAATAACACACACACACATCCTTATTAAAATGCGCCAAAGTGGGTAGGCCTTTATTACCCCCTCTTAAATCCCCCACCCACTATTTTTCCACGTACCATCCCTACCTATCCTTCTTCCTCCTCCAACTTACAAAATCTGTTGTTAAAACTACGCCCCACTCTCGAGAGAGCTACCCTGGCAACCACCCACTCAACAGGGAAGGATTCACACATGATTGGTTTATTAACTTAACGGCTTATTAGCTATGCAATGGTCATCAAGGCTATGTGACACCTGTACACCATCACTCAAGAATGCTTTAATCCCTAAAATTGGTGTTAACAGTGAGCTCTCAGGTATATAAACATCTCTCGGTATATGTTCGGTTGACACAGCATGAGGAAGATGGGGCACCCGGAGTCACTTTTAAGAGGTCGTGGTTGGGACGTCAAAGAAATAGCCAAGTATCTTTTCGAGTCTCCTTTTCATCTGAAATTCCTCCCTCGTCATCCAGCGCCTCCTGGCGCTGGATGACCCATACTGGTTTAGGCGTTCCACAATAATAATAATAATAATAATAATAATAATAATAATAATAATAATAATAATAGCCTACAATACCGACAAGTAGATAAGACTTGTGCAACAGTTAGGTATCCTGATTCCGAAACGTTTCGCCTACACTGTAAACTTCATCAGTCGAATACAGAGGTGTTGAATATGGAGACAGTAGAAGCAGTGGGAAAGGAAAGATAATATGAGCAGTCTATCACATCAAACTGTGTCAACGTTGATGGATTGACCCCATCATCCTGACCTCACCACTGCTTCTGCCGTCTCCATATTTGACACCTCTGTATTCCAAGATTGATGGACTGAACACACCGACTGAACATACCGGCTTGAGGTAATCAGTCCCTTTAGGCTGAGGGACTGATTACCTCAAACTCCTCATCCTCGACCGCTTTTCTGCACTGGACTGAAGAAGCTACTGACTGGTAAATCGTTTCCAGAATATAGATTCCCAAATGTTGGACAAGTGTCTCAGTCATCACCTCTGTATTCGGAATAAAGGTACCTAACTGTTGCACATGTGTCTTATCTTCCTGGGTTGGGTATGAGCGACTGAGGAACACTGGCTAAACACATATGGGGTTTCTATTACATTTAAAAAACTAAGGCTCACCATCTGTTCTATATGATAGCACAGCCTAGCCTTCCTAGGAGGCTGCTGAGATGCAAATCCTCCTCAGTAGCAAGGCTGAGAGGGGTGGCTCTGTGAAAGAGAGGGGGTGGCCCTCTCAAGGAAAGAGGTCTGCGTTAATGGTTCCTGATATACTAAGGAGCAGTGAGAGGGTCCTACGGTGAGAGACTCCCTACTTTTTCCTTCACTTCCTTTCTCTAACTTCTTCGATTCTCCTATATTTATTCCTTCACTCACATTCGCTTTCTCTCTCCCTCTCTCTCTCTCTCAGTGTTAGGAGCTAAAACTGCTGTTCTATCCTTCTATCGTACACCTAGATAACATATAACAGTTATAATAGTCTTTAATCCAAACAAAAGGTTAGGGTAGGTAAGGTTTGTCAGTAAACAGGACAAATGTTTCCTGACGCAGGTCTCAGTCATATTATGACCCGCAGCTGGAGCTTTCGTCATCTGACCGAGGCCTTTCCCTGGCTTGCCGGTTCACCTCTTTAAAAATCATAGTTATGATTATAATCATTAAGTAGATCTCTAGATAATAGTAAACAGTTCTCAGTAGATGCCCTCAGTGTTGACTTCTGAGTCATCATGTTCCTCTCCCATGCACTGTCCTGGAGGTGGAGAAAGCAACAGGAGTAAGAAAAAGCGACATCACAGCTTGGGGGTCCTACACAATACCAGGATGTCACGCTACATGTGTGAAACAATGCCTGACATCAAGTCTGGAACACAAACATGCATACACGACCTGTAACATCAACAATGCTTGCAGCATCCATCACGAGACATGTATACCACATGGTGTGCCAAGGCACTAGTCATATTAAGGAGGTGATGGAATGCGGAGAAGATGCCTGTAAGCAGCGATATAGCCCCACTCCATAAAGGTGGCAGCAAAGCATTAGCTAAAGAACTAGACCAATAGCTCTGACGTCCCACATCATAAAAATCTTTGAAAGAGTGCTAAGAAGCAGTATTGCAAATCACCTGGATTCCCAAAATGTGCACAATCCAGGGCAACATGGGTTCAGGGCAGGTCGCTCCTGCCTCTCACAACTACTGGATCACTATGACATGGCCTTGGATGCACTGGAAGAAAATCAGAATGCAGATGTAATATACACAGACTTTGCAAAAGCATTTGACAAATGCGATCATGGCGTAATAGCCCATAAAATACGTGCTAAAGGAATAACTGGGAAAATGGGGAGATGGATCTTCAACTTCCTAACAAATCGAACACAAAGAGTAGTGGTCAACAGAGTTAATCGGAGGCTGCCATAGTGAAGAGCTCTGTTCCACAAGGCACAGTACTCGCCCCCATCTTATTCCTCATCCTCATATCAGACAGACAGGGATATACATCACAGCACCGTATCATCCTTTACGGATGATACTAGGATCTGCATGAGGCTGTCATCTGCTGAGGACGCGGTTAACCTCCAAGAAGATATAAACAAAGTTTTCCAGTGGGCAACGGTAAACAATATGATGTTCAATGAGGACAAATTCCAACTACTCCGTTATGGAAAACTGGAGGAGATAATAACTAGAACAGAGTATACTACTGACTCCGGCCATACAATAGAGCAGAAAAATAATGTAAAGGACCTGGGAGTAGTAATGTCTGAGGATCTCACTTTCAAGGATCACAACAGTGCCACTATCACAAGTGCAAATAAAATAATATGATGGATAATGAGAACGTTCAAAACGAGAGATGCCAAGCCAATGATGATCCTTTTCAAATCACTTGTTCTCTCTAGGCTGGAATACTGCTGCACATTAACATCTCCATTCAAAGCAGGTGAAATGGCAGATCTAGAGTGTGTACAGAGAACCTTTACTGCACGTATAAGTTCTGTCAAGCACCTTAACTACTGGGAACGCTTGGAAGCACTTGACTTGTACTCGTTGGAACGCAGGAGGGAGAGATATATCATAATCTACACTTGGAAAATCCTGGAAGGAATGGTCCCAAATCTGCACACAGAAATCACTCCCTACGAAAGTAAAAGGCTGGGCAGGCGATGCAAAATGCCCCCAATAAAAAGTAGGGGCGCCATTGGTACACTAAGGGAAAACACCATAAGTGTCCGGGGCCCGAGACTGTTCAACAGCCTCCCATCAAGCATTAGGGGAATTGCCAATAAACCCCTGGCTGCCTTCAAGAGAGAGCTGGACAGATACCTAAAGTCAGTGCCGGATCAGCCGGGCTGTGGCTCGTACGTTGGACTGCGTGCGGCCAGCAGTAACAGCCTAGCTGATCAGGCCCTGATCCATCGGGAGGCCTGGTCATGGACCGGGCCGCGGGGGCGTTGATCCCCGGAATAACCTCCAGGTAGCGAGCAAATACTTAACACCACAGAGAAGAATCAGGCCAAATTCAGCATCACACAACCTAAAGCACAAACCATCCCACATGGAGACACTTAGACCTGATATCTCTACCCCTCTCCATCAGTTTCACAACTGACACAAACTCGTCCACCACACAAGACTTCAAGGCACCTAGGACGCAGCCAGCAACCTTAGGGAATTCACAGACGTCCCGCTACGAGCTGCCGGGCCAACATAACTTTTTCTCACCATAACACCTACCAGGGTAGAGTATTACTTGCACAGTAAAGTACATGTTGAGCGCCTTCCACCCGGCATACTTTAATGACACATACTATTATTATTATTATTATTATTATTATTATTATTATTATTATATGGTATGTAATACAATCGCAAACAGGCGATATTAACAAAACAGAATAAGCCACAGCTCTTTTTGCATGTGTACTCACCTAATTGTGGTTGCAGGGGTTGAGACTCAGCTCCTGGCCCCGTCTCTTCACCGAGTGCTACTAGGTCCTCTCTCCCTGCTCCATGAGCTTCATTATACCTCCGATACCTCACTTGTTGTGTGTGTGTGTGTGTGTGTGTGTGTGTGTGTGTGTGTGTGTGTGTGTGTGTGTGTGTGTGTGTGTGTGTGTGTGTACACAAGATCAAAAAGTCCCATCTTAACATGGGTTTTAACCACTACGAAGGGGAATTAAATTACAAGCACTTCCGCCATCTTTCAAGCACAGTCTCAAGGAACAATAAATGTGTGCTCCAAAATTTAATTTATCATCCTGTCCTAAACTTGCTAACATTAACTTAACGTAATTTAACTTAACCCTACCAAAGCTACAGGAACTCAATTTCGTTGTATATCTGGCATACGTTAGCAAGCTCTTGTCTAAAAATGTTAAGATATATGTAGGTCTATGGAGCCTGGCGTATCAGATCAAAGTGATGCGTATTTGCGAAGGTGGTGGCAACAAGGTCCCCAGCCATGTTTCATAATGTGTTCATAGTACAAGCCCAACCAACGCTGCTGCTGCTGCTAGCTGAACCAGTGCCAAAAAACACCAAAATAGCTGACGAGGAGATAGGCAGTTCTTCATCCATTATTCCATGGAAGAATTATGACATACACGGCAAAGAGAGAATCTCACGTGCCCATGCATGTGTACGAGCGTCAACGTGTACGTACGTAAACACAGACAGACAGACAGACAAACAGGCAGACAGACAGACAGACAGACAGACAGACAGACAGACACACACACACACACACACACACACACACACACACACACACACACACACACACACACACACACAGAGGAGCCGAGTCTCGACCCCTGCAACCACAATTAGGTGAATACACACACACAGAGTGGTGCTGCCTTCAGTCATATTCTGCTGCGCCTCACCACTAACACATTCCCCACCACTGAGGTATGAAATCATATACCTACCCAAGGTTCAACTTGACATTTCATTAATACTCCTACACCTCCCTAGTCCTCCAACACCTACCTAGTCCTCCTACACCTTCCTAATCCTCCTACACTTTCCTAGTCCTCCGACACTTTCCTATTCCTCCCACACCTTCCTAATCCTCCTACACTTTCCTAGTCCTCCGACACCTTCCTAATCCTCCGACACCTTCCTAGTCCTCCCACACCTTCCTAGTCCTCCCACACCTTCCTAGTCCTCCGACACCTTCCTAGTCCCCCCACACCTTCCTAATCCTCCTACACTTCCCTAGTCCTCCGACACCTTCCTAGTCCTCCCACACCTTCCTAATCCTCCTACACCTTCCTAGTCCTCCTACACTTCCCTAGTCCTCCTACACCTTCCTAGTCCTTCCTTCCAATGCACACAGTTTGTATTACTAACAATTAATATAAAAAATCAGCAGAATAAGAAATTCCTGACCTCATATTTTTTGATAAAATAAAAATAAGGTGAGAAGATGAAAGAGGCAGAACTTCAGATCAAAAATTGATACGAGCAAAACTTTGAAGAAATATTGACTACAAGCTTCGACGAACTCTCACATTACACAGTTATTGCGACGGCTCCGCAGATTTTGTTGGTGTCATCCACAACCTCACAGTAAATAACAGAAGACCGTGGGAGGAACGACAAGAATAATGCTACAAAAGAAAACATTATTAATGTCAGAGGAAGCAGAGAGAACAAGAGCTAAATTACTAATAGGATATACTAACAATGGAAATATAACGGGAGAACTAGGACCACACATGGGAGTTCCATAGACATGGGAGGAGCAAGTTGTTGGAATCTGTAATGCAAAGTTTTCTATAATAACATGTTGAAAAATAATCACTCGAATAAGAAGAAATGAATCACCGAGACTGGTCAGCGTTTTCTCTTCTCCAGCAGAGAAAATAAAATATGTAATGATATGTGTGTGTGTGAGAGAGAGAGAGAGAAAGAAATTATTCTACGTGTCAGTGAAAATGAAGGAGAGATGAGAAACTACAGGATCTAAGACTGACGTACAGTAGTACAGTGAGGAATTGAATTCAGGGTAGGATCCTCTCACGAAATTCTGGAAATATGTCGCCAGCCAGCAGCTTCTTCAGTCCAACGAACTGGAATGAAGAAGACACTGGTTGGCGAAACGTTTCCCGAATAAAGATACCCAAATATAGAACTAGTGTCTCGTTTGTTATTTAGTATTTTGTAGCCATCTATCATAAAGAGCGGAAAAACGTGGAAATCAACAGTTCCTAAATTTTTTACCCGTCCTGAAGGGTTTCTGTGCAAGGGCGTGTCTGAGCCATTTTAATCCAATGATGTAACTGTTTCAACAACATCATCTCCAAGGCTCGGGATATCGAGTTGTTTACAGTTCTGGCTGTCCATGGAGGTCTGAGGAAATTTAACTTCACCTGGTGCTCTACTCCATGCCCTCCAAGCATTCTGAGAGGTCCATGGAGCTCTGAGGAAGTTCAACTTCACCTGGTGCTCTACTCCATGCCCTCCAAGCATTCTGAGAGGTCCATGGAGCTCTGAGGAAGTTCAACTTCACCTGGTGCTCTACTCCATGCCCTCCAAGCATTCTGAGAGGTCCATGGAGCTCTGAGGAAGTTCAACTTCACCTGGTGCTCTACTCCATGCCCTCCAAGCATTCTGAGAGGTCCATGGAGCTCTGAGGAAGTTCAACTTCACCTGGTGCTCTACTCCATGCCCTCCAAGCATTCTGAGAGGTCCATGGAGCTCTGAGGAAGTTCAACTTCACCTGGTGCTCTACTCCAAGCCCTCCAAGCATTCTGAGAGGTCCATGGAGCTCTGAGGAAGTTCAACTTCACCTGGTGCTCTACTCCATGCCCTCCAAGCATTCTGAGAGGTCCATGGAGCTCTGAGGAAGTTCAACTTCACCTGGTGCTCTACTCCATGCCCTCCAAGCATTCTGAGGGGTCCATGGAGCTCTGAGGAAGTTCAACTTCATCTGGTGCTCTACTCCATGCCCTCCAAGCATTCTGAGGGGTTCATGGAGCTCTGAGGAAGTTTAACCTCATCTGGTGCTCTACTCCATGTCCTCCAAGCATTCTGAGGGGTTCATGGAGCTCTGAGGAAGTTTAACCTCATCTGGTGCTCTACTCCATGTCCTCCAAGCATTCTGAGGGGTCCATGGAGCTCTGAGGAAGTTCAACTTCATCTGGTGCTCTACTCCATGCCCTCCAAGCATTCTGAGGGGTTCATGGAGCTCTGAGGAAGTTTAACCTCATCTGGTGCTCTACTCCATGCCCTCCAAGCATTCTGAGGGGTTCATGGAGCTCTGAGGAAGTTTAACCTCATCTGGTGCTCTACTCCATGTCCTCCAAGCGTTCTGTCGGTCAGTGGAGCAAGTAGCGGTGCGTAGATAATATAAAACGAATTTTATCATCACTGGTTGAGAGACTGCCACTCTCACGATCCCTACAGAGGTAATCACCCCGGTCTCGCCGCCGCCCTATCACAATCACTAATTAGTGGATCCAAATCCATCCCAAACACACACAACTTCAGTAACACATGGCGAGCCTAGGCAACACTAGACGAACACCCTTCCAAAGACAGAACAAGCTTCAGACACTCGTAGCAACATTCTGGGAAGATACTTCCACAACACACAGGAAGGCCCTCAACACCTTAGAAAGACACTACAAGACACGGGGGTTGGAACCCAAGGCGAATAATGGGTTTAAACCCCACCCGTTCCGTGGTTTGTTTACAATCGTGTTATTACGATTTGGTGAGACACAGGAAGATACTCTAGAAGAGATGCAGTTACATTGAGACAACCAATTCTCCCCACAGTACAAACACATGATTTCAGTCACTCGCAGCAAGACGGGAAGACGCTCCATAATACAGGAAGAGCTACAACCACACTCTACAACACAGGAAGAGCTACAGCCACACTCTACAACCCAGGAAGAACTACAGCCACACTCCAGGAAGACACAGTATCCTGGTGGCGTCTCCGCCAGCAAGGCAGACACCAGTAGAATTTACATATAAATAAAGGACAATGGCATTCCCATCAGGAGGCGCTCTAGATACTGCCAGGGCGCCCACCACCACACATGCGTCTTCCATTTGCCGCGGCTACGTCTGCCCGTGGCTACATCTCCCCGCGGTTTCCTGTAACAACGCGTCCGTGGGGCTACATGAAGACCGTGTTTTTTTAACGTGCTAAACCTTGGTAGGCATGCACTCAATCATTTATGTAATATGCGTACAGGAGGGTAACTAGTCAGAGAGAGAGAGAGAGAGAGAGAGAGAGAGAGAGAGAGAGAGAGAGAGAGAGAGAGAGAGAGAGAGAGAGAGAGAGAGAGAGAGAGAATCCTGGAGAGCGAAACGTTGCCACAATAAAATGTCACATTAATTGCACTTGTCTCCTTTTACCTAACATATTGTCGGTAATTCTACCAACATTATTACAGAGAGAGAGAAAGAGAGAGTATTCGCTGCCTCAGAAGCCCATCATATATAGTCCACTCTTACAGAGAACCGTACAAAGATACCAACAACCATGGACACAGACTGACAATCTTCTTATATTGAGGGACGCTGCACTGGTCCCACAATATAAATACCATCATAGATACGAGGTTGGCACGAATCTTGTAGAGAAACAAAGTGACCAAAAAAAGTGGAACATATTACACACAAGTGTTGTGTATAGACTGGATTCAATCAAGGATCACACCGAAACTATTCCACCTGTCTGCAGTACAGCCTAAGAATATGGGAAAGAAAATGCACTGCGGTAGGCCTACTGGCCCACTATTCAAAATAGTGTAAAATACTGACATAAGGGGGGATTACCAATAGACCCCTGTCTTCAAGAAGGTAGTGGACAGGCACCTAAAGTCAGTACCTGACCAGCCGGGCTGTGGTTCGTACGTCAGTTTGCGTGTGGCCAGCAGTAAAAGCCGGTTAATCAGACCCTGATCCACCACGAGGCCTGGTCTGAGAACGAGCCGCGGGGGCGTTGACCCCCGAAACCCTCTCCAGGTAAACTCCAGGTAAGTTGAAACTTAAGATACCTGTCCAACAGTTGGATATCTTTATTGTCGAAACGTTTCGTCTACGCAGTAGACTTCTTCAGTCAAATAAAAGGGAGCAGTAGTAATGAAAATGATGTAATCAGTCCATCAACATTGGAGAAAAGGTATCTGAGGTGGTCAGGGACTGACCACTGTGGCTTCATCAGTTTTATACAAGGAAGAATGGTGAAGATCAGAAGAAGTTTGAGGTAATCAGTCCCTCAGCCTGGAGTCGATGTAATCAAGCCGTAACGGCTTGACAAAGCTCCTGAAGAGCGAAACGTTGCCACAAAAAAAGTCGCATTAGTTGTACTTGGATATCTTTATTCTGGAAACGTTTCGCAAGCCAGTGGCTTCTTCAGTCCAATACAGGGAATAACAGTGGAAAATGAGGAGTGTAAGGTAATCACTCCCTCATGCACTGGACACATCGACTCCAGGCTGAGGGACTGATTACCTCACACTCCAATTTTTCCGTTTCTCTGCACTGATCTGATGAAGCCAGTGTGTGGCGAAAACTTTCCACACTGAAGATACCAAAGTGATGCACAAGTGTCTCATTTATCAACGTAACGGCTTTCTAAATAATTTATTAGGACACTGCAGTAAAACTAACAATACCAACACAATACCAACACAATACCAACACACAATACCAACACAATACCAACACAATACCAACACACAATACCAACAAATAATACCAACACAATACCAACACACAATACCAACAAATAATACCAACACAATACCAACACAATACCAACACACAATACCAACAAATAATACCAACACAATACCAACACACAATACCAACAAATAATACCAACACAATACCAACACAATACCAACACACAATACCAACAAATAATACCAACACAATACCAACACAATACCAACACACAATACCAACACACAATACCAACACAATACCAACACACAATACCAACACAATACCAACACAATACCAACACACAATACCAACACAATACCAACACAATACCAACACACAATACCAACACAATACCAACACACAATACCAACACAATACCAACACACAATACCAACAAATAATACCAACAAACAATACCAACATACAATACCAACAAATAATACCAACAAACAATACCAACATACAATACCAACAAACAATACCAACAAATAATACCAACAAACAATACCAACAAACAATACCAACATACAATACCAACAAATAATACCAACAAACAATACCAACAAATAATACCAACAAATAATACCAACAAACAATACCAACATACAATACCAACAAATAATACCAACAAACAATACCAACATACAATACCAACAAACAATACCAACAAATAATACCAACAAATAATACCAACAAAC
Source organism: Cherax quadricarinatus (assembly GCF_026875155.1). NCBI lineage: Eukaryota > Metazoa > Arthropoda > Malacostraca > Decapoda > Parastacidae > Cherax > Cherax quadricarinatus. Next base: position 15,385,788 of record NC_069490.1, on the reverse strand, counting down.
AATACCAACATACAATACCAACAAATAATACCAACAAACAATACCAACATACAATACCAACAAACAATACCAACAAACAATACCAACAAACAATACCAACACACAATACCAACAAACAATACCAACAAATAATACCAACACACAATACCAACAAACAATACCAACATACAATACCAACATACAATACCAACAAACAATACCAACAAACAATACCAACACACAATACCAACATACAATACCAACACACAATACCAACAAATAATACCAACACACAATACCAACAAACAATACCAACAAATAATACCAACATACAATACCAACAAACAATACCAACAAACAATACCAACAAACAATACCAACAAACAATACCAACACACAATACCAACAAATAATACCAACACACAATACCAACAAATAATACCAACAAACAATACCAACAAACAATACCAACAAACAATACCAACAAACAATACCAACAAACAATACCAACAAATAATACCAACACACAATACCAACAAATAATACCAACACAATACCAACAAACAATACCAACAAATAATACCAACATACAATACCAACAAACAATACCAACAAATAATACCAACAAATAATACCAACAAACAATACCAACAAACAATACCAACATACAATACCAACATACAATACCAAAAAACAATACCAACATACAATACCAACATACAATACCAAAAAACAATACCAACATACAATACCAACAAACAACAACAACAACAATACGAACACACAATACGAACACACAATACGAACACAATACCAACACACAATACCAACATACAATACCAACACACAATACCAACATACAATACCAACACACAATACCAACATACAATACCAACACACAATACCAACAAACAATACAGACACAATACCAACATACAATACAAACATACAATGCAGACACACAATACCAACAAACAATACAGACACACAATACCAACATATAATACAGACACACAATACCAACATACAATACCAATACACAATACAACATACAACACCAATATACAATACTAACACACAATACCAACATACAATACCAGTATACAATACCAAGAACCTGATGAGTAAGACACGTGTGCAACACCTGGCTATCTTAAATGATGAGAAGCTATACCAAGCAGCGGTTTTTGCAAGCAACTGCAACATCCACGGTATCGCAATATAACATCCACTGCAACATTCACTACACTGACCGCAACACAACATCTACTGCAATGACTGCAACACATCCACTGCACTGACTACAACACATCAACTGCACTGACTGCAACAAACATCCACTGCACTGACTGAAACACATCCACTGCACTGACTGCAACACATCCACTGCACTGATTACAACACAACATCCACTGCACGGACTGCAACACAACATCCACTGCACTGACTGCAACACAACATCCACTGCACTGACTGCAACACAACATCCATTGCACTGACTGCAACACATCCACTGCACTGACTACAACACAACATCCACTGTACTGACTGCAACACAACATCCATTGCACTGACTACAACACATCCACTGTACTGGCTACAACACATCCACTGCACTGACTGCAACACAACATCCATTGCACTTAGAACACAACATCCACTGCACTGACTGCAACACAACATCTACTGCACTGACTACAACACATCTACTGCACTGACTACAACACATCTACTGCACTGACTGCAACACAACATCTACTGCACTGACTACAACACAACATCTACTGCACTGACTGCAACAAAACATCTACTGCACTGACTACAACAACACATCTACTGCACTGACTGCAACACAACATCTACTGCACTGACTGCAACACATCTACTGCACTGACTACAACAACACATCTACTGCACTGACTGCAACACAACATCTACTGCACTGACTACAACAAAACATCTACTGCACTGACTACAACACAACATCTACTGCACTGACTGCAACACATCTACTGCACTGACTGCAACACAACATCTACTGCACTGATTGCAACACATCTACTGCACTGACTGCAACACATCTACTGCACTGACTGCAACACAACATCTACTGCACTGACTGCAACACATCTACTGCACTGACTGCAACACAACATCTACTGCACTTACTGCAACACAACATCTACTGCACTGACTACAACACATCTACTGCACTGACTGCAACACATCCACTGTACTGACTGCAACACAACATCTACTGCACTGACTGCAACACAACATCCACTGCACTGACTGCAACACAACATCCACTGCACTGACTGCAACACATCTACTGCACTGACTGCAACACAACATCCACTGCACTGACTGCAACACAACATCCACTGCACTGACTGCAACACAACATCCACTGCACTGACTGCAACACAACATCCACTGCACTGACTGCAACTCAACATCCACTGCACTGACTGCAACACAACATCCACTGCACTGACCAACACAACATCCACTGCACTGACTGCAACACAACATCCACTGCACTGACTGCAACACAACATCCACTGCACTGACTGCAACACAACATCCACTGCACTGACTGCAACACAACATCCACTGCACTGACTGCAACACAACATCCACTGCACTGACTGCAACACAACATCCACTGCACTGACTGCAACACAACATCCACTGCACTGACCAACACAACATCTACTGCACTGACCAACACAACATCCACTGCACTGACTGCAACACAACATCCACTGCACTGACTGCAACACAACATCCACTGCACTGACTGCAACACAACATCCACTGCACTGACTGCAACACAACATCCACTGCACTGACTGCAACACAACATCCACTGCATTTCATGCCGTCACAAGGACACATCAACTTTAACTCTGATATTATTAAATATTTATAACGACAACAATAGGCCTACACAAATGAGTAAAAAAAAACTGTTCTCGTCAACAAACACATCATCTTCAATACGAACCAACAAAAGCAGAGATAATACACAGCATTACAAAAAACAGACTTACTCCATTGGTCTCGGATGCAGCCAATGGCTTTGTTTGACAACCCTTCCCCCCCATGACATCAGATGTCAGGAATGATGTGGAGGGAACAACAACAACAAAAGCAACTCTGGCTTAGGAGTAAAGCTGTGAATATCAACAGAGTGAACATAGGGTAAAGTGGATGTCAACAGTGAACAACGGGTAAAGTGGATGTCAACAGAGTGAACAACGGGTAAAGTGGATGTCAACAGTGAACAACGGGTAAAGTGGATGTCAACAGAGTGAACAACGGGTAAAGTGGATGTCAACAGAGTGAACAACTGGTAAAGTGGATGTCAACAGTGAACAACGGGTAAAGTGGATGTCAACAGAGTGAACGAGAGAGAAAAAAAACTTATGTCAAAAGTACTTGTCGACAGATACATGGCCTGTTTAGTGTGTGTTGGTTACCAATCGTCAAAAAAACGTACGTACGTACGTACGTGTGTGTGGGGGGGACCCACATATCTATGTGAAGATACTGTATATTCCAGTAAGAAGGGCAAGAAAGAGAAGTTAAGAGAGGGGGAAAAGAAGGGGCAGGGCAAAAAAGGTTAGAGCGGGTGAGAAGGCCCTGACCAGCCAACAATGGGGTAAACTCCTCACGTTCACCAGCAGGATTCGAACTGGTGCCGGGCGGGTATCGCATTGCAAGCCCCCGCCCGAATACCAATGAGCCAGACCAGCAGTCCTTGCTGCCTCCTCACACATCACAAGCAAGAAGTTAAGAAGCAAGACGACAAATAGTAAGTAAGTTGAAGTCAAGAAGTTGTAGCCAAGAAACAAGAAGTTGTAGTCAAGAAGTAAATAGTCAAAAAGCAAACTGTAGTCAAGAAGCATGAAGACAAGACGTTGTACTCAAGAAGCAAGTAATGAAGAAACAAGAAATTGTAGACAAGAAGCAACATGTCGGTTGCACATGTGTCTAACGGGAGTTATTTCTTGAGTAGCTTTAGGTAGATGTCGTTTTGATGAGGACCTGCCTCGTATGGGCCAGTAGGCCTTCTGCAGTGTTCCTACATTCTTATGTTCTTATAAAAACTCGAAGTCCAGAAGGAAGTACTTCTCAAGAAGCAAGAAGCAAATAGTAAACAAGCAAGAAAACAAGCAGCAACAAGCACTCAAGAAGCAAGGAGTAAAGATAAAGAAGTCAAGATGTAGTCCAGCGGCAAGTAGTAGTAGTAGTAGTAGTAGTAGTAGTAGTAGTAGTAGTAAGTAGTAGTAGTAGCAGTAGTAGTAGTAGTAGTAGTAGTAGTAGTAGCAGTAGTAGTAGTAGCAGTAGTAGTAGTAGTAGTAGTAGTAGTAGCAGTAGTAGTAGTAGCAGTAGTAGTAGTAGTAGTAGTAGTAGTAGTAGCAGTAGTAGTAGTAGTAGTAGTAGTAGCAGTAGTAGTAGTAGTAGCAGTTTAGTAGTAGTAGTAGTAGTAGTAGTAGTAGTAGTAGTAGTAGTAGCAGTAGTAGTAGTAGTAGTAGTAGTTAGTAGCAGTAGTATGTAGTAGCAGTAGTAGTAGTAGTAGTAGTAGCAGTAGTAGTAGTAGTAGTAGTAGCAGTAGTAGTAGTTAGTAGTAGTAGCAGTAGTAGTAGTAGTAGTAGTAGTAGCAGTAGTAGTAGTAGGAGTAGTAGTAGTAGTAGTTAGTAGTAGCAGTATAGTCAGTAGTAGTGTAGTAGTAGCAGTAAGTAGTAGTGAGTAGTAGCAGTAGTATAGTAGTAGTAAGTAGTAGCAGTAGTAGTAGAGTAGTAGTGAGTAGTAGTAGAGTAGTAGTAGTAGTCAGTAGTAGTAGAGTAGTGTAGCAGTTAGTAGTAGCAGTAGTAGTAGTAGTAGTAGTAGTAGCAGTAGTAGTAGTAGTAGTAGTAGTAGTAGTAGTAGTAGCAGTAGTAGTAGTAGTAGTAGTAGCAGTAGTAGTAGTAGTAGTAGCAGTAGTAGTAGTAGCAGTAGTAGAGTAGTAGTAGTAGTATAGTAGTAGTAGTAGTAGTAGCAGTAGTAGTAGTAGCAGTAGTAGTAGTAGTAGCAGTAGTAGAGTAGTAGTTAGTAGTAGTAGCAGTAGTAGTAGTAGTAGCAGTAGTGTAGTAGAGTAGTAGTAGCAGTAGTGTAGTAGTAGTAGTAGTAGTAGTGTACAGTAGTTGTAGTAGTAGTAGTAGTAGCAGTAGTAGTAGTAGTAGTGTAGCAGTAGTAGTAGTAGTAGCAGTAGTAGTAGTACAGTAGTAGTAGCAGTAGTAGTAGTAGTAGTAGTAGTAGCAGTAGTAGTAGTAGTCAGTAGTGTAGTAGTAGTAGCAGTAGTAGTAGTAGTAGTAGTAGCAGTAGTAGTAGTAGTAGTAGCAGTAGTAGTAGGGTTAGTAGTCAGTAGTAGTAGCAGTAGTGTAGAGTAGTAGTAGTGTAGTAGCAGTAGTAGTAGTAGTCGAGTAGTAGTAGTTAGTAGTAGTAGTAGATAGCATGTAGTAGCGTAGTAGTAGTAGTATGTAGTAGCAGTAGTTAGTAGTAGTTGCAGTAGTAGGGAGTAGTAGTAAGTTATAGTAGTAGCAGTAGTAGAGTAGTAAGTAGTAGTAGCTAGTTGTAGTAGTAGTAGCAGTAGTAGTAAGTAGTAGTAGTAGTAGCAGTAGTAGTAGTAGTAGTATAGTAGCAGTAGTAGTAGAGTAGTAGGTAGTAGCAGTAGTAGTAGTAGTAGTAGGTAGAGTAGTAGTAGTAAGTAGTAGTAGTAGCAGTAGTAGTAGTAGCAGTAGTAGCAGTAGTAGTAGTAGTAGTAGTAGTCAGTAGTAGTTAGTATGAGTAGTAGCAGTAGAGTAGTAGTAGTAGAGTAGTGGTAGTAGTAGAGTAGCAGTAGTAGTTTGTAGTTGTAGTAGTATAGTAGCTGTAGTAGTAGTTAGTAGTATGTAGCAGTAGTAGTAGTAGTAGAGTAGTAGCAGTAGCAGTAGTAGTAGTGATGAGTAGTAGCAGTAGTATTAGTAGTAGGTTAGTAGTAGAGTAGTGAGTAGAGTAGGTATTAGTAGTAGTAGTAGTAGTAGAGTAGTAGTAGTAGTAGTAGCAGTAGTCAGTAGTAGTAGTAGTAGTAGCAGTAAGTAGTAGTATAGTAGTAGTAGTAGTAGTAGTAGTAGTAGTAGTAGTAGTAGTAGTAGTAGCAGTAGTGTAGTAGTTAGTAGCTAGTGTAGTAGTAGTCAGTAGTAGTAGGGAGTAGTAGTAGTAGTAGTAGCAGTCGTAGTAGCGTAGTAGTAGCAGTAGTAGCTAGTAGTAGTAGCAGTAGTAGAGTAGTAAGTAGAGTTGTAGTAGTAGTTAGTAGTAGTAGTTGTAGTAGTAGTAGTAGTTAGCAGTAGTAGTAGCAGTAGTAGTAGTAGCAAGTAGTTGAGATGTAGTAGTAGTAGTAGTAGCAAGTGAGTAGTAGTAGTAGTAGATAGCAGTAGTAGTAGTAGTAGCAGTTTGTTAGTAGTAGTAGCAGTAGTAGCTAGTAGTTAGCAGTAGTAGTAGTAGTAGTAGAGTAGTAGTAGTAGTAGTAGTAGTAGTAGTAGTAGTAGTAGTAGTAGCAGTAGTAGTAGCAGTAGTAGTAGTAGCAGTAGTAGTAGCAGTAGTAGTAGTAGCAGTAGTAGTAGTAGTTAGTAGTAGAGTAGTAGAGTGTAGTAGTATGTAGTAGCAGTAGTAGTGAAATAGTATAGCAGTAGTAGTGTAGTGTAGTAGAGAGAGTAGTAGTGTAGTGAGTAGCAGTAGTAGTAGAGTAGTAGTAGCAAGTAGTAGTAGTAGTAGTAGTAAGTAGAGTAGTAGTAGTAGTAGTAGTAGTAGTAGTAGTAGCAGTAGTAGTAGTACAGTAGTAGTAGCAGTAGTTAGTAGATAGTAGTAGTAGTAGCAGTGTAGTAGTGTTAGCAGTGTAGTAGTAGTAGGTAGTAGTAGTAGCAGGTAGTAGTAGTAGAGTAGTAGTAGCAGTAGTAGTAGTAGTAGTAGTAGCAGTAGTAGTAGTCAGTAGTAGTAGCAGTAGTAGTAGTAGCAGTAGTAGTAGTAGCAGTATGTAGTAGTAGTACAGTAGTAGTAGTATAGCAGTAGAGTAGTAGTAGAGTATGTAGTAGTAGTAGCAGTGTTAGTAGTAGTAGTAGTAGTAGTAGCAGTAGTGTAGTAGTAGTAGAAGTATGTAGAGTAGTAGAGCAGTGTAGTAGTTAGCAGTGTAGTAGTAGTAGTAGCAGTATGTGTAGAGTAGAGTAGTAGTAGTAGCAGTAGTAGTAGCAGTAGTAGTAGTAGTAGTAGTAGTAGTAGTAGTAGTAGTGCTAGTAGAGTAGTAGTAGCAAGTGTAGTAGTTAGTAGCAGTAGTAGTAGTGTAGTAGTAGTGAGTAGCAGTAGTAGTAGCAGTAGAGTAGTAGTAGTAGCAGTAGTAGTAGCAGTAGTAGTAGTTAGTAGCTAGTAGAGTAGTAGTAGTAGAGTAGTAGAGTAGCAGTAGTAGTAGTAGTAGTAGTAAGAGTAGCAGTAGTAGCTAGAGTAGTAGCAGTAGTAGCAGTAGAAGTAGTAGTAGTAGTTAGCAGTAGTAAGTAGTAGTAGTAGCAGTAGTAGTTAGTAGTAGAGTAGTTAGTAGAGTAGCAGTAGTAGTAGTTAGTAGTAGTAAATAGCAGTAGTAGAGTAGTAGTAGTAGTAGCAGTAGTAGTAGCAGTAGTAGTAGTAGTAGTCAGTAGCAGTAGTAGTAGCAGTAGTTAGTAGTAGCAGTAGTAGCAGTAGTAGTAGCAGTAGTAGTAAGTAGTAGCAGTAGTAAATAGCAGT
>NC_069490.1:15310512-15370512 GCF_026875155.1 Cherax quadricarinatus | reverse complement strand
GGATCAGTCTTGGGCCCGTTGTTGTTTATAATATATATCAATGATCTTGATGAAGGAATTACTAGTGATATGAGCAAATTCGCCGATGACACGAAGATAGGTAGGATAATTGATTCAAACGTAGATGTTAGGGAACTTCAGGAGGATTTAGACAAACTCTACTCTTGGTCAGAAAAGTGGCAGATGCAGTTCAATGTAGATAAATGCAAGGTTCTGAAGCTCGGGAGTGTCCATAACCCTAGCACTTATAAGTTAAATAATGTAGAACTTAGCCATACAGATTGCGAAAAGGACTTGGGGGTTATGGTAAGCAGCAACCTTAAACCAAGACAGCATTGCCTGGGCGTACGTAATAAGGCAAATAGATTACTGGGATTTATATCAAGAAGTGTAAGCAACAGAAGTCCAGAGGTCATACTGCAGCTTTATACATCATTAGTAAGGCCTCACCTAGATTATGCAGCTCAATTCTGGTCTCCATATTACAGAATGGACATAAATTCATTAGAAAACATTCAGCGTAGGATGACTAAATTAATACATAGCATTAGAAATCTTCCTTATGAAGAAAGATTGAAGACTCTTAAGTTACATTCACTTGTTAGACGAAGAATGAGGGGAGACCTGATCGAAGTGTATAAGTGGAAGATAGGTATTAATATAGGGGATATTAATAAGGTCTTGAGGATATCTCTCCAAGAGAGAACCCGGGCAAAAAGGATTTAAATTGATAAGTTTAGATTTAGAAAGGACATAGTAAAGTATTGGTTTGGAAATAGGGTAGTTGATGAGTGGAACAGTCTACCTAGTTGGGTTATTGAGGCTAGGACTTTGGGTAGTTTCAAATTTAGGTTGGATAAGTACATGAGTGGGAGGGGTTGGATTTGAGAGGGACTTGCACATCGGAGCTTGTTTCTTGGGTGGCATTGAAAATTGGGTTGGTCAAATGTTTGTTAGTGGGATGAATTGTAAAGGACCTGCCTAGTATGGGCCAACAGGCCTGCTGCAGTGTTCCTCCTTTATGTTCTTATGTTCTTATGAAGGATGTTTGGGGTCAACGCCCCCGGGGCCCAGTCCCCGACTAGGCCTCCTAAAATTAGATAAAATTAGATTTTGCCTCCAAAATAGCTAGATTATTGTTCACTCCATATCCATCCTGTGGATGGTAGTGGCTAGTTTACTGTGCACTCCATATCCATCCTGTGGATGGTAGTGGCTAGTTTACTGTGCACTCCATATCCATTCTGTGGATGGTAGTGGCTAGTTTATTGTGCACTCCATATCCATCCTATAGAGGGTAGTGGCTAGTTTATTGTGCACCACATATCCATCTTGCATATAGTAGTGGAAGAACATACGAGTACACAGAAGGCCCAGGAGCTAGGCCCCAAAAGGGCTGAACAAGAGTACATACTATAGCACATTTATAAGTAAATTTAAGATATCTGCTTAATATGTTTAGTATCTTATTTACATTAAGTGAACAGACCCGTGGTTTGGGTGGCTCTAGCTCCTGACTCACCACCGCCAAGATAACAGATTTTTTTCCTTGTAGGCGCGAAAAAATATTTTGGTACGAACGAGAAATACAGGAAGAACAATGTGAGTTGAGTGAATGAAGATGAAGGGAGGGAGAGAAAGAAAGTTAGGGAGACACTGGGAGGGAGGACAGTGAAGAAGGGAGACACTGATAAGGAAGAACAGGGAGGAAGGGAGACAGCTAAATGAATATGAGAAAGAGAGAGAGAGAGAGAGAGAAGGGTTGGGTTGGAGGGGAGGGAGGGAAGAGAAGGGGGGAAGAGGAGGGGGAAGAAGGGAGTGGAAGTAGGAGGGGTAGGGAGGGAATTGGAGTGGAAGTAGGGGGAGTAGGGAGGAAAAGGGAGTGATAGAAGAAGGGGATTGGAGTAGAGGGAGTTTGTAGTAAGAGGAATTCGAAGGAAAGGGAAGGGTAAGAATGGGGTGGTAAAGTGAGACACCTGGGAGAGAGACCAAGATTCAAGCAGCAGCAGCAGCGGGAAGCTGCTGCTGTTACTACTACTACTACTGCTTATGCTTCTACTACTACTACTGCTACTACTACTGTGGCTGTTGCTCCTACTACTACTGTTACTGCTGCTACTACTGCTGTTGCTGCTACTACTACTGCGGCTGCGGCTGCTAGTCCAAAATGAAGGAGAGTTCAGAGGAACGCCGACAGTGATCAAACTGTCCATTTGTGCTGGCACACACCAGGCAGTCTTCCCTGGAGAGCTGGTCTCCCCGCCCCACCCACACACACACACACACACACACACACACACCCACACACACACACACACCCACACACACACACACACACACACACACACACACATGACAAAGATCAGGAAGCAGAGAGGACCTAGTAGCGATCAGTGAAGAGGCGGGGCCAGGAGCCGAGTCTCGACCCCTGCAACCACAATTAGGTGAGTACACACACGTACAGTAGCGCCACCGCGTGCGCGAGTCACAACCTTAGAACTCCGTGAATGTGTGTTTTTGGGCGCTACCCAAGGGTACTGCAGGGGTAATTAAGTGTGTCAGGGTAGTGAACAATCCTTGAAGCGATTTACATATTGCCCTGAGCCACAGTTTTATAAGTGAACTAGAAAGTGATATCTGGTGGTGAAGTCAGAGTGGGCAGACCTAGTGTGCTCCAGGCGACGTTGCCCCAAGTGAGATAAATGTCTGACCAGTGAAAAAAATACAGTGAATAGGTATATTATATAACGACAAGAAATGGAAGTGGATATACGCCAGGACATCGCATCCAGTTGGACAATCTACAGACTGCAAGTATCTCACCTACCCCTGGTTTTTGGGAGTTGGGTGTGAGTTCCAATTAACCGCCAAGCTGTTTGTGAACAGTCCAACTCTCCTAGCATGATAAAGAATAGGATTTCAAGTACTCAATAACAAATAGCAATTGGTAATTTAAATAAGAACAGGGAAGGCAGACAGGTGAAGCATAGAAGACATAAGCTAGTAGGTGGGTGTGGGTCAGGTCAGGTGGGTGTGGGTCAGGTCAGGTGGGTGTGGATCAGGTCACGTAGAGTACTGTAGACTACATGTCACACAAACTCCACATACACACTCATACACCATAAAACACAATCCCACCACTGTCAAATGGGGGTACGAACACAGCAGCACAGGCTAAGATACAGAGATTAGGAGAGGAACAGAAAAATCTGAAACAGCCTAAAGAACTAAAGAGCAATGTGGGCATGACATCAGAAACTACTACCTCAGTCACAAACAAGGGGACTGTAGGACGAAGGAGTGAAACTGTATGCAGAGGCCCTATTTTATCATCGTGGAGCTCGAGAAAAAAAAAGAGGATCACATCAGGAACAATTGAGGGGACCACAGAAATTGAAAGAGCTAAACTATATGTAGAGGCCCTAACAGACCACAACGATGCCCAGGGAAAGCTGAGAAGGGAAAATGACAGACCACTGAGCCCAGGGACAACAGTGAGAGATTGAAGAAAGGAAAGCTGCAATGGAGGCAACTAAATCGAATCAGGGGATACACAGGGATATGCAGTGGGAGAATGAAAAGGAGAGATCAGTCTTTGTTTATGGGCTTCAGGGAGTTAAAGGGGAAACTTACGAAGCAAAAAGACAAGGGGAGAAAAAAGCGATTGAAAGCATCATGAAAGCAATAGATGATGACATGACCCAGCAGGCAAATTTTCTGAGAATAGGGGGCTTTGCAAGAGGAAGAATCTGGCCAAAGTGATTGTCAAGGCAGAATCGGCTTGGAACAGGATCCTGCAGGAGAAAGTAAGACTAAGGGACATGTCAGCATACTGGAGAGTGTATCATGACCATGACAGAACATGAGAAGAAAGGCAGAACTGAAAGAGAGGATGCAAAGATGAAAGGAGGAAAGAGAGGTGAAGATGGAGATAGTCACGAGAACCCAGACTCAGGAGGAAGCTCAAATACAACCTCCATCACAACCACCTACAGAAGCACCCCAACCAGGACAACCCCAATGAAACCAAACATTGTAACCCAAAACACACATGCCATACCAAATGCCCTCACTCACCTCATTACAAACTCCACCTTCACAGCAGCCACCCATAGTTCCTCATCAGGTCTCCTCCTTCCTCAACACCAATGTACCCCCCAGACCACAGTTTTAGAAAAGAAGTTGAAGGTTTGGTATACAAATGCAGCTGGAATAACAAATAAATGTCAGGAGTGGCATGAAAGAATCAAGGAGACATCCACAGACATAATAGCACTCACAGAAACGAAACTCGCCAGGATAACAGATGCAATCTTTCCACCCGGATATCAAATCCTCAGGGAAGATAGAGGGAGCAAAGGGGGAGGAGGAGTTGCACTGGTCATTAAAAACCAGTGGGGATTTGAAGAAATAAAAGATATGGATGGAATGGAATGGAAAAAAGGGACTACAGTTTAGGAACAATCCAGTCCGAAGGCCATAAGGTGGTAATTGCACTAACGTACAACCCGCCACAGAACTGCAGGAGGCCAAGAGAAGAATATGAGAGCAACAGAGCAATGGTGGACACACTAGCCGAGATGGCCAGAAGAGCTCACAAGGGGAGAGCAAAATTACTAGTTATGGGTGATTTCAATCACGAGAAAAAACCTGGAGCCCCATGGGGGTTATGAAACATGGAGAGCCAAGATGATGGATGTGGTACTGGAAAACCTCATGCATCAACATGTTAGAGATAATACCAGAGAGAGAGGTAAGGATGATCCAGCAAGACTGGACCTAGTATTCACATTGAGTAGTTTGGACATCGAGGATATCATGTACAAAAGGCCCCTTGGAGCTAGTGATCATGTGGTTCTATGCTGTGATTACATAGTTGAGCTACAAGTGGAAAGGGTAGCATGAATAGGACAGGAAAAACCAAACTACAAAAGGGGGGACTACATAGAAATGAGCATCTTCCTACTAGACGTTCTGTCGGAGAGAGAACTGGCAGGAAAACCAGTAAAAGAACTGGACTATGTGACAAAATGAAAGGAGGCAGAGGAGAGGTTTGTTCCCAAGGGAAACAGAAATAATGGGAAGACCAGAAAGAGTCCTTGGTTCACCCAAAGGTATAGGGAGGCAAAAACTAAGTGCAATAGAGAATGGAAAAGTACAGAAGACAAAGAACCCAGGAAAATAAAGAGATTAGCCGAAGAGCCAGAAACACACATGCACAGATAAGAAGGGCGGCTCAGCGACAATACGAAAATGACATAGCATCAAAAGTAAAGTCTCACCCGAAGCTGTTGTATAGCCACATCAGGAGGAAAACAACAGTCAAGGACCAAGGAAGGTGGGAAGCTCACAAGAAACGACAAAGAGGTATGTGAGGAGATCAACATGAGATTTAAGGAAGTATTTACAGTGGAGACAGACAGGACTCCAGGAATTCAGAATAGGGAGGTACACCAACAAGTGCTGGATGAAATACAAACAACCCAGGAAGAGGTGAAGAAGCTATATGAACTTAATACCTCAAAGGCAGTGGGACCAGACATCTCTCTGTGGGTCCTTAGAGAGGGAGCTGAGATGCTATGTGTGCCACTAACAAAAATCTTCAACACATCCACTGAAACTGGGCAACTACCTAGGTATGGAAGATGGCAAATGTAGTCCCAATTTTTAAGAAAGGAGACAGACATGAGGCATTAAACTACAGATATATGTCACTGATGTGTATAGTATGCAAAGCCATGGAGATCATCATCAGGAGAGTGGTGGAGCACCTAGAAAAACACAGGCTTATTAACGACAACCAGCACGGTTTCAGGGAAGGAAAATACTGTGTTACAAACCTACTGGAGTTTTATGACTAGGTAACAGAAGACACAAGAGAGGGGGGTGGATAGACTGCATTTTCTTGGACTGCAAGTAGGCCATCGACACAGTTCCTCACAAGAGGTTAATGCAAAAGCTAGAAGATCAGGCACGCATAACACGAAAGGCACTGCAATAGATCAGAGAATATCTGACAGGGAGGTAACAACGAGTTATGGTACATGACGAGGTGTCAGAGTGGGCGCCTGTGACGAGCGGGGCTCCACAGGGATCAGTCCTAGGGTCTGTGCTGTTTTTGGTATATGTGAATGACATAACGGCAGGGATAGACTCAGAAGTGTCGCTGTTTGCAGATGATGTTAAGTTAATGAGAAAAATTAAATCTGTTGAGAATCAGGCAGGACTACAAAGAGACCTGGACAGGTTACAAGCCTGGTCCAGCAACTGGCTCCTTGAATTCAATCCCGCCAAATACAAAGTCATGACGATCGGGAAAGGACAAAGAAGACCGCAGACAGAGTATAGTCTAGGTGACCAAAAACTGCAAACCTCACTCAAGGAAAAAGATCTTGGGGTTAGTATAATACCGAGCACATCTCCTGAGGCGTACATCAATCAGATAACTGTTGCAGCATACGGGCGTCTGGCAAACCTGAGAATAGCATTCTGGTACCTCAGTAAGGAATCGTTCAAGACTCTGTACACCATATACATCAGGCCCATATTGGAGTATGCAACATCAGTTTGGAATCAACACCTGGTGAAGCACGTCAAGATATTAGAGAAAGTGTTAAGGTTTGCAACAAGACTAGTCCCAGAGCTAAGATGAGCAAAGATAGGATGTTCCAAAGATGGGACACAGAAACAAGGGGTCACAATTGGAAGTTGAAGAGTCAAAGGGATGTTAGGAATTATTTCTTCATTCATAGAGTTGTCAGGAAGTGGAACAGCCTAGAAAATGACGTAGGGGAGGCAGGAACCATACATAGTTTTAAGACGAGGTTTGATAAAGCTCATGGAGCAAGGAGAGATGACCTAGTAGCAGTAACGAGGCGGGGACAGGAGATATAAATCGACCTCTGCAACAACTAAAAGGTGAGTACACACACACACACACACACACACACACACACACACAAGAACGCGCTAAACAAGAATGGGAAATGCCAAAAGATATTAAACCCAAATTGGTTTTGGGTTTAAGAGAAGAGGCTGCAGCCTTTTAACATGCCTCGTCTCCCCCCCCCCCCTCTTCTCCTCCACTGTCTCAAAAATTCCCTCTTTACTTCTGTCTCTTGTTTTACATGCACCTGTATTCGACTGGAGAAACGTGCTGCGCAGGAGAAACATTTCGACACTGAAGATATCTACGTGTCGCGCGCGTGCCTTATTAACGTTACAAGACCATCCTGATCTTCCTCCAGCACTGCACCAGTCATTCGGGTTTTGCGCCTTGCTAATGCCGCTATCAAGAATCGTATCCCCTATCACGGAACGAGTGGGTGGAGGGAACCAATGGCAAGTGATTTGTTTCCAATCGTTTTGTCACGGTTTCATGTATTTCATCTGTCATCCGACTTCCAGCCTGCTGACTCCGACGTTCCTTCACTCTTTCTCTCTCTCTCTCTCTCTCTCTCTCTCTCTTTGCCTACGTCTCACTATCTCTCTCACACTTCGCCTACGTCTCACCATCTCTCTCACACCTCGCCTCTCCATCATTATCACTCATATCACCATCACACGCCGTGAAGATAAACAGTGCGTTGCCTCAGAACGACCTCGGAGTTACTATCATCAAACCCCTGGCATGAGTCGTAACTTGGGACCCCTGGTATGGGTCGTAACTTGGGACCCCTGGTATGGGTCGTAACCTGGGACCCCTGGTATAGGTCGTAACCTGAGTTACCTGCCCAGCGATGAGACATCGCTCGAAAAAA
This sequence comes from Cherax quadricarinatus, assembly GCF_026875155.1. Taxonomy (NCBI): domain Eukaryota; kingdom Metazoa; phylum Arthropoda; class Malacostraca; order Decapoda; family Parastacidae; genus Cherax; species Cherax quadricarinatus. Next base: position 15,362,752 of record NC_069490.1, on the reverse strand, counting down.
AACGTGTGCAGCCGTGGGAAATCGTGTTGTACACCTAAAGATGATTCTCGTGAACCTTCCTCCGCTTCCAGCATCGTCTGGTTCATTAGCGATGAACCAGAGGCCCAGACCTGACCTAGACCTTAGCGATAGACGAGACCTTAGCGATAGACGAGACCTTAGCGATAGACGAGACCTTAGCAATAGACCATATCGTCAGACGAGACCCTATCGATAGACCTGAAGACGAACTATACCAAGGTCAGTAAACACGCGGTACAATCGTATTTCCGACTATGGCCAAACCAATGCGATCGACCAAACTTCCAGCAGTAGGCGTGAAGGCCAGCAGACAAGCGATACAATCCTTCACAAAGAGATAAGTGTAAATGACACCCATCGTTCAGTCTTCAAACCTACCCAGAGGAATTTTGAAACTTCTGAACCAAAGGCAGGAAAATTTTTCATGACAGTCTGAAGTGAGCATGCCAGGTGATAGTGCTGATAGGTTAGGTTGAGCAAGATTCGTCAGGAAACAGTACAAGTGTTACCTGACGAGGATCTTAAGTCATATGACCCGCAGTTGGTCATATGACCGAGGCCTTACACTAGCTTACCCCTCCACCCTACAAAATTTTGCTTATGATTATAACCATTCTTACTGATCAATCAAAGTTATGAATCTAAGCATTTACCAAAGCTGAGTAAGGGGTCACCTCAAACTTACATCTTTAATGCTGGAGTGAATGATCACTTCGTATCTTCCTCTCTGCTACTGCTGCTGCTGTCTCTCGAGAAATTTATTTCGACTGAAGAAGCCTGCCGAGCAGACGAAATGTGTCTCAGCAATAAAGATACTAAAGTGATGTAAATCGTATGGATATATACACAAACCTATTCCTCGGTATACATAACTTTGTCTTAAGAGTAACATTCAGTGTTACTACTTTTTCCTGTCTCTAGCACACTAAGTTTGTGCCTCTCTACATCTTTGAGTGAACCAAGGGTTCGTTCTGGTCTTCACATTGTTTTTGGTGCCCTTCGGTACGAACCTCTCCTCCTGTATTCTATCATTTCATTTATTGTTTTTTCATACATGTATTAACAAAAATTTAAGTTCAGATATTTGGGAGTGGACTTGTCGATGGATGGGTCTACGACTACTGTAGTAGGCTCGCCGGTCTTGTACCGGCCTGGGTCTTTACTAGATGGTGACCCGGCGTTGGCCCCCCAGGTGGGGAGTGTCGCTCATCTTCTTCCTTCTGTCCTCTGTGGACGTCTTGCTATGGTCCCTCCGGATGGTGGGTAACATCTATCTTGTGATGACTCTCCGTTTTTTTTTTTAACCTCCATGGTGTCATCTGTCTCACTAATGAGGATGTTGTCTGACTTCAGATCGTTGTGAGTATATGTACACTGGTGGATGTCCTCTAGGTTCCTTGCCACCTTAACAAATATTGACAATAACGTTTGAAGGTCTAACTCGTCCTTGTTTCAGCAAAACTTACACAGAGTAGTGCCGCCTCTGAAGGACATGACCATTGCAGTTAAGCTGTTGCATACGCAGTACAACGGGGGGGCATCTCTCCTAGCACCTTTCAACTCGGCTAATACACTGGCTTCATGGTCAAATGCCTTTTGCTTCTCCAAATATTTTCCAAGTTTGAGACAAGCATAGTGAGAGGAAGCAACCCAGAACTTACATGCAAGTGACCACCCTAGAACAGGCCTATCATGGATAAAAAGAAATGGTGCGGGATACCGACAGAAAGTTGGAAAAACAGAAGCACAATATAAACACTGGAACATGTTACTGGAAACTTTTCGGCCCTGGGACTTGGTCCCAGCTCCCAGGGCCGAAATGTTGTCAGTGCAGTGTCCCTCTGTTGGCAGTGTGTTTATTTTTTTTTTTTGTCAAGGTTTATCATCTCTTTTTCAAAATTTATCGCGTCTTTTTATCAAGGCTTATCGTGTTTTTTTTTAAAAACTTAAAATTACATACTATACTCACATGTGTACGCCATTACCATACTATACTCACATGTGTACGCCATTACCATACTATACTCACATGTGTACGCCATTACCATACTATACTCACATGTGTACGCCATTACCTAACTCGTTTACCTCCGTTTATTTCTGAACGATCTAAGCAACGGACAGAATTCAGCATTAATTAGAATTTACGTCAGATTACGTTACCAGAATTATCCTTTATTTACTGACAGATAATCTTCAACAAGCGTAGGAGGTTAAGACACATGTGCAACAGTTGGGTATTTTTATTGTTGCAACGTTTCGCCTACACCGTAGGCTTCTTCAGTCAAATACAGAGGCAGCAGGTGTAGTTGTGAAATGAAGATGATGTAATCAGTCCATCAACCTTGGAGAAAAAACATTGAGGTGGTCAGTCCCTCAGCCTGGAGAAGAGTTCAGTTCCATAGTCTGGAACTCCATGATCCAGACCACAGAGCTGAACTCTTCTCCAGGATGAGGGACTGACCACCTCAATACTTTTTCTCCAAGGTTGATGGACTGATTACATCATCATTTCACTACACCTACTGCCTCTATATTAGACTGAAGAAGTCTGTGTAGGCGAAACGTTTCATTAATAAAAATACACAACTGTCGAACATGTGTCTTAATCATCAAATTGTGGGTATTTTATACCATTTTCAACATACACGCTCGCTGCGTACAATAAAGGAGGGGGAGTTCCGTCACTGCCAACACATTACAATCCAAACACAAAAATATATTGCAGTCCATTAGTAAAAAAAAACTGTGAAAATAGCGGAAGTTTTACGTTAAGTGTCATGAAAGGAAGAGATTACACCAGTTATGTGAACTGACGCACGTGTTTCTCCACTACACATACACAATACATTTACCTAATGGAAAACGAGCGGAAAAATGGATTGTGCAACCATTCCATTTACTAGATTTGCAAACACAACCATCCCACATTTCTAAAAGTCACGGAAATTACGGAAAAAAAAATGCAAAACACTGTTGACAAAATCGCTTTCATGGAAGTCAGATTTTAAGAGAAACAAGGAAGTATAGACAAGAAAAATAATGTGCACACGCAGGAGATGTGACTCGACCCCTGCAACCACATACAGGTGAGTATACATACATACACATATACACACACACACACACACACACACACACACACACACACATAAAACAGGCCAAGTGTCTAATCGACAATTGCCTTGGGCAAAATAGTGACTAAAAAAGCTAAGCACTCTCTTAGCTTTGATAGATGGTGTAAAGTGTCTCAGCCTTGATAGATTGATAGATGGCATAAGGTGTCTCAACCTTGATAGATGGTGCAAAGTGTTTTAGCCTTGATAGATGGTGTAAAGTGTCTCAGAATTGATAGATGGTGCAAAGTGTCTCAGCCTTGATAGATGGTGTAAAGTGTCTCAGCCCTGAAAGATGGTGTAAAGTGTCTCAGCCTTGATAGATGGTGTAAAGTGTCTCAGCCTTGATAGATGGTGTAAAGTGTCTCAGCCTTGATAGATGGTGTAAAGTGTCTCAACCTTGATAGATGGTGTAAAGTGTCTCAGCATTGATAGATGGTGTAAAGTGTCTCAACCTTGATAGATGGTGTAAAGTGTCTCAGCCTTGAGATGGTGTAAAGTGTCTCAGCCTTGATAGATGTTGTAAAGTGTCTCAGCCTTGAGATGGTGTAAAGTGTCTCAACCTTGATAGATGGTGTAAAGTGTCTCAACCTTGATAGATGGTGTAAAGTGTCTCAACCTTGATAGATGGTGTAAAGTGTCTCAACCTTGATAGATGGTGTAAAGTGTCTCAACCTTGATAGATGGTGTAAAGTGTCTCAACCTTGATAGATGGTGTAAAGTGTCTCAACCTTGCTAGATGGTGTAAAGTGTCTCAACCTTGATAGATGGTGTAAAGTGTCTCAACCTTGATAGATGGTGTAAAGTGTCTCAACCTTGATAGATGGTGTAAAGTGTCTCAACCTTGCTAGATGGTGTAAAGTGTCTCAACCTTGCTAGATGGTGTAAAGTGTCTCAACCTTGATAGATGGTGTAAAGTGTCTCAACCTTGATAGATGGTGTAAAGTGTCTCAACCTTGCTAGATGGTGTAAAGTGTCTCAACCTTGATAGATGGTGTAAAGTGTCTCAACCTTGATAGATGGTGTAAAGTGTCTCAACCTTGATAGATGGTGTAAAGTGTCTCAACCTTGCTAGATGGTGTAAAGTGTCTCAACCTTGATAGATGGTGTAAAGTGTCTCAACCTTGATAGATGGTGTAAAGTGTCTCAACCTTGATAGATGGTGTAAAGTGTCTCAACCTTGATAGATGGTGTAAAGTGTCTCAACCTTGCTAGATGGTGTAAAGTGTCTCAACCTTGATAGATGGTGTAAAGTGTCTCAACCTTGATAGATGGTGTAAAGTGTCTCAACCTTGATAGATGGTGTAAAGTGTCTCAACCTTGCTAGATGGTGTAAAGTGTCTCAACCTTGATAGATGGTGTAAAGTGTCTCAACCTTGATAGATGGTGTAAAGTGTCTCAGCCTTGATAGATGGTGTATAGTGTCTCAGCCTTGATAGATGGTGTAAAGTGTCTCAGCCTTGATAGATGGTGTAAAGTGTCTCAGCCTTGATAGATGGCGTAAAGTGTCTCAGCCTTGATAGATGGCGTAAAGTGTCTCAGCCTTGATAGATGGTGTAAAGTGTCTCAGCCTTGATAGATGGCGTAAAGTGTCTCAGCCTTGATAGATGGCGTAAAGTGTCTCAGCCTTGATAGATGGCGTAAAGTGTCTCAGCCTTGATAAATGGAGTAAAGTGTCTCAGCCTTGATAAATGGCGTAAAGTGTCTCAGCCTTGATAAATGGCGTAAAGTGTCTCAGCCTTGATAGATGGCGTAAAGTGTCTCAGCCTTGATAGATGGCGTAAAGTGTCTCAGCCTTGATAATGGCGTAAAGTGTCTCAGCCTTGATAAATGGCGTAAAGTGTCTCCAGCCTTGATAGATGGCGTAAAGTGTCTCAGCCTTGATAAATGGCGTAAAGTGTCTCAGCCTTGATAGATGGCGTAAAGTGTCTCAGCCTTGATAGATGGCGTAAAGTGTCTCAGCCTTGATAGATGGCGTAAAGTGTCTCAGCCTTGATAGATGGCGTAAAGTGTCTCAGCCTTGATAAATGGCGTAAAGTGTCTCAGCCTTGATAGATGGCGTAAAGTGTCTCTGCCTTGATAGATGGCGTAAAGTGTCTCAGCCTTGATAGATGGCGTAAAGTGTCTCTGCCTTGATAAATGGCGTAAAGTGTCTCAGCCTTGATAGATGGCGTAAAGTGTCTCTGCCTTGATAAATGGCGTAAAGTGTCTCTGCCATGATCAACATGATGCAGTGACACTATGACGTACACACAAAAGCAACTGTATACCTGAGGATGGCTCCAGCAGGTATACCTGAGGATGGCTCCAGCAGGTATACCTGAGGATGGCTCCAGCAGGCATACCTGAGGATGGCTCCAGCAGGTATACCTGAGGATGGCTCCAGCAGGTATACCTGAGGATGGCTCCAGCAGGTATACCTGAGGATGGCTCCAGCAGGTATACCTGAGGATGGCTCCAGCAGGCATACCTGAGGATGGCTCCAGCAGGTATACCTGAGGATGACTCCAGCAGGTATACCTGAGGATGGCTCCAGCAGGTATACCTGAGGATGGCTCCAGCAGGTATACCTGAGGATGGCTCCAGCAGGTATACCTGAGGATGGCTCCAGCAGGTATACCTGAGGATGGCTCCAGCAGGCATACCTGAGGATGGCTCCAGCAGGCATACCTGAGGATGGCTCCAGCAGGTATACCTGAGGATGGCTCCAGCAGGTATACCTGAGGATGGCTCCGCAGGCATACCTGAGGATGGCTCCAGCAGGTATACCTGAGGATGGCTCCAGCAGGTATACCTGAGGATGGCTCCAGCAGGTATACCTGAGAATGGCTCCAGCAGGTATACCTGAGGATGGCTCCAGCAGGCATACCTGAGGATGGCTCCAGCAGGTATACCTGAGGATGGCTCCAGCAGGTATACCTGAGGATGGCTCCAGCAGGTATACCTGAGGATGACTCCAGCAGGTATACCTGAGGATGGCTCCAGCAGGTATACCTGAGGATGGCTCCAGCAGGTATACCTGAGGATGGCTCCAGCAGGTATACCTGAGGATGGCTCCAGCAGGTATACCTGAGGATGGCTCCAGCAGGTATACCTGAGGATGGCTCCAGCAGGCATACCTGAGGATGGCTCCAGCAGGTATACCTGAGGATGGCTCCAGCAGGTATACCTGAGGATGGCTCCAGCAGGTATACCTGAGGATGGCTCCAGCAGGTATACCTGAGGATGGCTCCAGCAGGTATACCTGAGGATGGCTCCAGCAGGCATACCTGAGGATGGCTCCAGCAGGTATACCTGAGGATGGCTCCAGCAGGTATACCTGAGGATGGCTCCAGCAGGCATACCTGAGGATGGCTCCAGCAGGTATACCTGAGGATGGTTCCAGCAGGTATACCTGAGGATGGCTCCAGCAGGCATACCTGAGGATGGCTCCAGCAGGTATACCTGAGGATGGCTCCAGCAGGTATACCTGAGGATGGCTCCAGCAGGTATACCTGAGGATGGCTCCAGCAGGTATACCTGAGGATGGCTCCAGCAGGTATACCTGAGGAGGGCTCCAGCAGGTATACCTGAGATGGCTCCAGCAGGTATACCTGAGGATGGCTCCAGCAGGTATACCTGAGGATGGCTCCAGCAGGTATACCTGAGGATGGCTCCAGCAGGTATACCTGAGGATGGCTCCAGCATGCATACCTGAGGATGGCTCCAGCAGGCATACCTGAGGATGGCTCCAGCAGGTATACCTGAGGATGGCTCCAGCAGGCATACCTGAGGATGGCTCCAGCAGGTATACCTGAGGATGGCTCCAGCAGGTATACCTGAGGATGGCTCCAGCAGGTATACCTGAGGATGGCTCCAGCAGGTATACCTGAGGATGGCTCCAGCAGGTATACCTGAGGATGGCTCCAGCAGGTATACCTGAGGATGGCTCCAGCAGGTATACCTGAGGATGGCTCCAGCAGGTATACCTGAGGATGGCTCCAGCAGGCATACCTGAGGATGGCTCCAGCAGGTATACCTGAGGATGGCTCCAGCAGGCATACCTGAGGATGGCTCCAGCAGGCATACCTGAGGATGGCTCCAGCAGGTATACCTGAGGATGGCTCCAGCAGGTATACCTGAGGATGGCTCCAGCAGGTATACCTGAGGATGGCTCCAGCAGGTATACCTGAGGATGGCTCCAGCAGGTATACCTGAGGATGGCTCCAGCAGGTATACCTGAGGATGGCTCCAGCAGGTATACCTGAGGATGGCTCCAGCAGGTATACCTGAGGATGGCTCCAGCAGGTATACCTGAGGATGGCTCCAGCAGGTTATACCTGAGGATGGCTCCAGCAGGCATACCTGAGGATGGCTCCAGCAGGCATACCTGAGGATGGCTCCAGCAGGCATACCTGAGGATGGCTCCAGCAGGTATACCTGAGGATGGCTCCAGCAGGCATACCTGAGGATGGCTCCAGCAGGCATACCTGAGGATGGCTCCAGCAGGTATACCTGAGGATGGCTCCAGCAGGTATACCTGAGGATGGCTCCAGCAGGTATACCTGAGGATGGCTCCAGCAGGCATACCTGAGGATGGCTCCAGCAGGTATACCTGAGGATGGCTCCAGCAGGTATACCTGAGAATGGCTCCAGCAGGTATACCTGAGGATGGCTCCAGCAGGTATACCTGAGAATGGCTCCAGCAGGTATACCTGAGGATGGCTCCAGCAGGTATACCTGAGGATGGCTCCAGCAGGTATACCTGAGGATGGCTCCAGCAGGTATACCTGAGAATGGCTCCAGCAGGTATACCTGAGGATGGCTCCAGCAGGCATACCTGAGGATGGCTCCAGCAGGTATACCTGAGGATGGCTCCAGCAGGTATACCTGAGGATGGCTCCAGCAGGCATACCTGAGGATGGCTCCAGCAGGTATACCTGAGGATGGCTCCAGCAGGTATACCTGAGAATGGCTCCAGCAGGTATACCTGAGGATGGCTCCAGCAGGCATACCTGAGGATGGCTCCAGCAGGTATACCTGAGGATGGCTCCAGCAGGTATACCTGAGGATGGCTCCAGCAGGCATACCTGAGGATGGCTCCAGCAGGTATACCTGAGGATGGCTCCAGCAGGTATACCTGAGGATGGCTCCAGCAGGTATACCTGAGGATGGCTCCAGCAGGTATACCTGAGGATGGCTCCAGCAGGTATACCTGAGGATGGCTCCAGCAGGTATACCTGAGGATGGCTCCAGCAGGTATACCTGAGGATGGCTCCAGCAGGTATACCTGAGGATGGCTCCAGCAGGCATACCTGAGGATGGCTCCAGCAGGTATACCTGAGGATGGCTCCAGCAGGTATACCTGAGGATGGCTCCAGCAGGTATACCTGAGGATGGCTCCAGCAGGTATACCTGAGGATGGCTCCAGCAGGCATACCTGAGGATGGCTCCAGCAGGTATACCTGAGGATGGCTCCAGCAGGTATACCTGAGGATGGCTCCAGCAGGTATACCTGAGGATGGCTCCAGCAGGTATACCTGAGGATGGCTCCAGCAGGTATACCTGAGGATGGCTCCAGCAGGCATACCTGAGGATGGCTCCAGCAGGCATACCTGAGGATGGCTCCAGCAGGTATACCTGAGGATGGCTCCAGCAGGTATACCTGAAGATGGCTCCAGCAGGTATACCTGAGGATGGCTCCAGCAGGCATACCTAAGGATGGCTCCAGCAGGCATACCTGAGGATGGCTCCAGCAGGTATACCTGAGGATGGCTCCAGCAGGTATACCTGAGGATGGCTCCAGCAGGTGTACCTGAGGATGGCTCCAGCAGGTATACCTGAGGATGGCTCCAGCAGGTATACCTGAGGATGGCTCCAGCAGGTATACCTGAGGATGGCTCCAGCAGGTATACCTGAGGATGGCTCCAGCAGGCATACCTGAGGATGGCTCCAGCAGGTATACCTGAGGATGGCTCCAGCAGGTATACCTGAGGATGGCTCCAGCAGGTATACCTGAGGATGGCTCCAGCAGGTATACCTGAGGATGGCTCCAGCAGGTGTACCTGAGGATGGCTCCAGCAGGTATACCTGAGGATGGCTCCAGCAGGTATACCTGAGGATGGCTCCAGCAGGTAAGCACCTACTTCCTACCACAGCTTCACACTGATCAGGAACTGATTAATTCGTCTTCCATCATCTCCAGTTTGTAATTTTTCTGTTAAAAAAATCCATTGGTGGGCGAAAAGTCTTCACAAGAAAGAAGCCCAACCCAGGTGTTGCCCGTTCCTTCTTTCTTCCTTCACCCCCCTTCCATCACCCCTTCAATTCCTACCCTTCCATCCTCACACTCCCATCACTCCTTCAATTCCCACCCTTCCATCCTCGCCCCCTTCCATCACTCCTTCAATTCCCACCCTTCCATCCTCGCCCCTTCCATCACTCCTTCAATTCCTACCCTTCCATCCTTACCCCCTTCCATCACTCCTTCAATTCCTACCCTTCCATCCTCACCCCCCTTCCATCACTCCTTCAATTCCTACCCTTCCGTCCTCACCCCCCTTTCATCACTCCTTCAATTCCTACCCTTCTATCCATCACCAGTCTTCCCTTACCCCCTCCCCTCCCGTCCATCTCTAACTCCATCCTAGCTTCCCATCAACCCTCCTTGTAAAACCACTTCTCTCCACCCCATCATTCTTACTTCCCTACATTTCTCCTCCTCCTCCTCCACCTTCCATGCCTTAATCGCTCACTTGCCCTGCTACTGTTTTCTTCTTCTCTAGTTTCATTCTTCTTTCTCCTTTCCATCTTTTTTTTCCTTGTTCCTCCTTTTCCTCCTGTCCTCTGGTATTCCTCCTCCTGGCAACAACTTGGTCATCATCCAACAACCCTCGACACAAAGTATTGCTAGACTTGCCTTCAGACCAATTTAATTTCCTGCCACTCTGCTCCTCAACTTACATTAGTCCCGTGGGGAGGGTGATGTTTCTCACGATGAGGAAGATTAAACCAGAGACAAAACTCTCTACATTCACTAAATAAAACCAATGTGAAATATTACCTATTTGTGCTTGCCAATTTGTAGCCACAGGGGAAGAGTTACGTTAGTGGCCGCAAGGGGGAAGCAGTGTTCAGTACAAGATTCATCAAAACTAATGTGTTGGTGAATCGTGCGTCATCAAGACTGAGGTGCTGAACACCGGCATCTAGGTTGAGGGACTGATTGCCTCACCGCCTACTACCGCCTGTTATATAATATAAAATGACTGTGATAACGATTATAATTTTTAAAGGGGTGAACCGGTAAGCCAGCGGAAGGCCTCGATCAGATGAACAAAAACTCAAGGTGCGGGTCATCATATGACCCGCGTCACGAAACACTTGTCTTGTTTCCTGATAAACCTTACCTAACCTAACTGCCTTTTATGTATCATTTCTGTGTTAAAATTGAAAAAAAAGGCCTGTGGTTGGCGAAACTCCTTCAGATACCAATATATTGCACGCATTGAAAATTTCATTTTCCAAACAAATCAAACCCACGGAATAATTTTTTCAACAATCATCCACTGCTCTTGTAAGTACAGAACTCGCCTCAACTCGCCGAAAAAGAAACACTATCACTGTCTTGCCAGAGGTACAAAGATACGACAGCTCAAACGTCCCTCCAAACAGCAAACATCCCATACCCCTCCTTCAGAGTGCAGGCACTGTACTTCCCACCTCCTCCAGGACTCTCATAGGTGACATGAGCGAAGACTAAAGCGTTGTGGTTCATCAGCTGTCGACAACACTAGACATAATACGCCGCGAAAGTGCCATCAATTAAAGGACACTGCCAGACTCTAAGTCGAGGCACACCAAGTGTTCCAGAGGGACACTGCCAGACAAGTTCAATGACCAAAAACACCAATTACTCAAGTGAGGAAATTCTGGAAGAACTCCAACTGTGAGGGACAAGAAAAATAATAGTAGTAGTAATAATAATAATAACAAATACTAATACTACTAATAATAATAATGAGAGATTATTATTACTATCAAAAAGAAGCGAGAGAGAGAGAGAGAGAGAGAGAGAGAGAGAGAGAGAGAGAGAGAGAGAGCTTTATCAAGTCAATTCCTGAATTGGTCCCTCACCTGTGTCTTACGTGTAAGGCCGAGACGGGGGAAAGACAGATGGAAATTGAAGCATCACAGAGAGAGAGAGAGAGAGAGAGAGAGAGAGAGAGAGAGAGAGAGAGAGAGAGAGAGAGAGAGAGAGGAGAGAGAGAGAGAGAGAGAGAGAGAGAGAGAGAGAGAGAGAGGCCAATATTGTCAAAATACCACACTTGGATCCACTTCGAGGACAGCGCGAAACAAGCTTTTATGCCACAAGACGGGCAGAAAGCAGCAACTTCACTCTGGCTGTACCCTTCTCCAGAACATCACTCCATCTGAGATCATACATACCCAGGATGACTCGAGTATGGAACACATTCGTTCAGCATAATGATGTCAACGAGATAACGTCAGTTGATCAAATGAAAATGCTGGCCCACAGATGGCTCCAACTTCATCCTGTTCCCTACTTGTATGTCTCATAACAATAAAAATGCTTTCAAATGAGCTGATGTAGGTAACAGCTCTTAGCTTGTCAATAAAGTTAGGAATCCTTAACCTGTAAATAGCTTGTCAATAAAGCTAGGGATCCTTAACCTTGTCAAACCATGTGTAAAAAAAAAAAAAAAAAAAAAAAAAAAAAGAGAGAGAGAGAGAGAGAGAGAGAAAGAAAGATTCACCAAGTCACAGTAGCCGGAGTCAGGACTGGACTTGTGAACGACACAGTCGACGACAGAGCAATCCAGAGCTTTAAAAAACACAAGAACACGATAAATTCAGGTAAAAATCAGCCCATGAAATTTAGGAATGGGCCACCATGTTGAAGTTACACACAAACACACACACACACACACCCCATCAAAGACTGGAGGTAATCAGGTCGGACGCTCCGCAGGGACAAAATCGATACACTATTAGTGGCTCCCGCTTCCTCTGCTATTGTGTCTGGCTTTATTGTGGCTTAGTCACTCTCTAGTGTTATGGTGGCTTAGTGGCTGTTTGGCTTTATTACTGGCTTTCTTAAGGCTTAGTGAATGTCTCTCTCTCCAGAGAATGAATAAGCATAAAAATAAAATTTATAGTAGGTCCAAGAGACATGAAATAATTTTAGGACACTGAAAAGCATAATCAGAGAAAGTTTCGATAACAAATCAATGACCATCATCAGACTACGCATTAAAAAATATGGTATTATACAATCTATAACAAGTCCTTGAAAATACACTAAAAACATTAGCCAAAACATGAGAAAATTTAAACGTAAACAGACCAGACAAGTGAGGGGTATAGCTTTGATGGACTTCCAGAGTTTTCTACTCCCTCAGCCCGGCCTTTAGCCAGGCTTGTCTGGTTACAACCGGGTGCTGCTACTGGCAGCCCGCTGGTCCACATCACTAGACCGGGTGGTTGTTACGGTGTAAGCCACAGCTTTAAGTAAGACAAAACTGGTTATCGGATTTTCTGTTTCCTGAAAGAACAACTGAAGATCACAACTCACCCATACAAAATAGCTGTTACCACCAAACTAGTAATTCTCCTTCTTCTCTTACCACAGATGCCTCAATAATCCAACTATCTTTTTCCTCCTTCCTCTCTTCTGTGATTCACGTCTTCCACACAATCTTCTCCAATTTGAAATCCAGTCTATTGCAGCCTAGATTTCTTATCACTCTTATCTGGCTCTTTTCTATATTTACATTAAATTTCCTGTTTTACGAACCCTCCCAAACTCATCAACCAACCATTACAACTATTCAGAAACTCACAAAAAAAAATTGTCACTGGCAAAGGGCAATTAAGTAGGTACCTAGGTGTTATTCACCTTATACCCCTTGTCCCTGTTCACATAGCAGTAAGTACCTGTCTTTCTGTAGTGTTTTAGAATCTCAGGTTAAAGTGTTGAAGAAGGAGGTTCTACTTCTTCTGGAGGAAAATAGGAGACTGAAGCTTTGCCTAGATGGGTTTGGGAGCGAGTGTGAGATGGCTGGAGCTGGTAAGGAGGAAGTTACCAGCAGTGCGTTGGAGTGGTAGCTGCTTTAAGTGACATGTGGTTCACAATTCAGGAAGAAGGAAGATAAGGAGGGTCAATAGAGATGTGAAGGTAGGAAATCGATTCTCTGTTCTACAGGACGAGTGTACTTCAGTGGTTAGTGAGGTTAAAGGTACCAATGACTCCCCTGCTAATCAAGGCAAGAATATTCTAATTGTGGGAGACTCTCTGATAAGACATATGGATCATGTATTTTGTAACAGAGATAGGAAGGTCAGAGTGTGCGCCTCCCAAATGGAGGAAAAATAGATTAAAACATCTCATTGGTCAAAAGAGAAGCATATATAGGCGTATCACAAGAGAGGATGGGCAGTTAAGAAATCAATATATTCAATTAAAGAGAGAAATAAAAAAAGGAATAAGAAAAACAAAAAGGGATTATGAGGCTAAGGTCGCAAGGGATTCCAAGACTAACCCAAAAGGGTTCTTTCAGGTATACAGAAGTAAGATTAGGGAGAAGATAGGCCCATTTAATAGTAACTCGGGTCAGATCACTGACAGTGATAAGGAAATGTGTGAAATTTTCAATAATTACTTCCTCTCCGGTTTTACTCAGGAAGATACTAGCTAAATTCCAGAAATAATAAATTATGTAGAACAGGACGATAATAAACTATGCACGATTGGGGGTAACCAGTGACATGGTCCTCAGACAAATAGAGAAATTAAAACCTAACAAATCCCCAGGCCCTGATGAACTGTTTGCAAGGGTTTCAAAGGAATGTAAAGAGAAATTTAGCAAGCCTTTGGCAAATCTTTTTAACATATCACTACAAACTGGCAAAGTGCCGGATAAGTTGAAAATGGCAAATGTAAACCTATTTACAAGGCAGGAATCAATAATTGCCGGAATCAATTATTGCCGGCAATTATTGATGGAATCAATAACTGCCGAGGTATCTGGAAAGGCATAAATTGATTAATGAATCTCAACACGGTTTTACAAAGGAGTGTTCCTGTCTTATGATCATGGTATTGAATATGACATTGTGTGTATGGACTTCAGTAAGGCTTTCAATAGAGTTCCACATCAGAGGCTGTTGAGAAAACTTAAGGCACACGGAATAGGAGATTCTTTTTTTCCTGGGTAGAGGCATGGTTGACAATTAGGCAGCAAAGAGTTTGCACAAATGGGGAGAAATCAGAATGGGGGCACATCGACAGGGGTCAGTGTTGGGCCCCTTGTTGTTCACAATTTACATAAACGACATAGATAAGGAAATAAATAGCGACATAAGCAAATTTGCTGATGACACCAAAAGAGGCCGTCCAATTCATTCTAATGAGGACAATAGAGAACTTCAGGATGATTTGAATATTCTGATGCAATGGTCGGAGAAGTGGAAGATGCAGTTTAATATAGACAAATGCAAAGTTCTAAATGTTGGACAGGAAAATAACCATGCTACATATAAACTAAATAATGTAGATCTTAATATTACTGATTGTGAAAAGAATTTAGGAGTTCTGGTTAGCAGTAATCTGAAACCAAGACAAGAGTGCATAAGTGTTCGCAATAAAGGTAATAAAATCCTTGGCTTCAAATCAAGAGGCATAAATAATAGAAGTCCTCAAGTTGTTCTTCAACTCTATATATCCTTGAATAGGGCTCATTTAGATTATGCTGCACAGTTCTGGTCACCGTATTACAGAATGGATATAAATGCACTGGAAAAACGTACAAAGGAGGATGACAAAGTTGACCCCATGTATCAGAAATCTTCCCTGTGAGGATAGACTGAGGCCCTGAATCTGCACTCTCTAGAAAGGCGTAGAATTAGGGATGATATAATCGAGGCCTATAAATGGACAACAGGAATAAATAAAGGGGGATGTAGCGTGCTGAAAATATCTAGCCAAGACAGGACTCGCAGCAATGGCTTTAAGTTGGGAAAATTCAGATTCAGGAAGGATATACGAAAGCACTGGTTTGGTAATAGAGTCGTGGATGAGCGGAACAAATTCACGAATACGGTCATAAAAGCTAAAACGTTGGTTAGTTTTAAAAATAGGTTAGATAAATACATGAGTGGGCGTGAGTTGGACTTGACTAGTTACTAGGTCTGATGCCGTGCTCCTTCCTTAAGTGCATGTGACCTGACTGGGTGGGTCATTGGTGTAAGCCAGGGGGTAACATGGATCTGCCTCACGTGGGCCAATAGGTCTGATGCAGTGTTCCTTCATTCTTATGCCCTTATATAAACTCCGTACTGCTTTTTAATAACCTACTACCAATTACATACATTTGCAGCATCGGCCACATTGCTTTCCTGGCTACCTAGTGAAATGCCTTTTCTAAATCCACAAATGTGATGATACGTGGATTACGTAAATCAATTCAGTCGTGTTCTGTAGGCATTTTACTGTACCTAGAAATATAAATGGCTTGAAGGAATATCCAGTATACAATTGTAAGCCTACAGAACTTTAAATCCCATGATAAAATCTGGCTTGGATTCGGAACGAGTCTGACAGTCGACTACCACAGCATCCTAACCACACAAATGTATCTTTACTTTTCTTAGAGGGTAACCTCCTCTTGTGGCACGAGTGGACTTCTCCCATTTCTCAGAAACGAAGAAACTCTCAGTGCCTGTATCAATGAGTAGCTTCTTTGGGCGGTCAGTGAGTTTTTCCTCCAGATGCACGTGTAAAATATTATTGATCTGTGGCTCCTCTGACGTCTTCCTCTTCTTTATCACTTCCTTGTCGGGAAAATGGAGTGATGAACTCTTTTTGGAGCATTTTATTGTCATCTAAAACCGCTCCAGGTTATCCATATCTAAAGCAAGAAATGACAAACCAGGATGCTTGAAGTACCTGTCAAAACTCGCTGGAAGTACAATGAAGTCCAGAGGAATTATGATTTCGTTTTCAAATCTTACTCGTATTTTATTCAGAATCTGAACTTCAATCAACTTCACCCTATCCCAGAACTGTATTTCTATAAAATCTCTCTAGACCCATGCAGACAACAACCCTAATTTATTAGCCTAATTATTGAGCATAAAGGCTACATCGGAGCCAGTGTCTACTAGCATCTTACACTCGACTCCCTTGACAGTGACGGTCACGAAACTACAGTCATCTAGTGTCACTTTAGGTAGTTTATGGAGCTTGGGAGGGCGCTCTAGCCTAGGTGACGGGCTGACGTACAGGTGAAGAACACCTTGTGTATTCCAGAGACGGGAACTACGACGTACGTTCCCACTCTGCAAAGATTACTGAGGTGTGAAAGTCCACATTTTATCAGTAACATAAGAACTACGAAAAAGACTTTCGATATTCTAGGATTTCCGAGGACTGAGAATCTTCATCTTATCCCTATGATGGGAGCTACGACGAAGACTTTCAACCTTCAAAGTCTTCCGAGGTCTAAGAATCCTCATCAGTTTTTATTTTCTTGCTTTTCTGTGATCTGTCTTGAGTTAAGCAAATGAAGATTAGATTCTTAATAAACCATATCACGGGCGGAATTTGAACCCGTGGTATGGTTTGTTTGCAATCCTGTCATTACGATTTCGTGAGTTAGATTCTTAATCTTTTATTATTATTATAGTATTAGTAACGCAAGTTATGATTAATATGACTGATCACTTATAATATAAAGAGAATAGTGAGTGATTAATTCAGGTAAATTAGATTTTTTCTGCAGCTGCACAAAAACGAAGACACCATAAGTACAGTGAAGCTGATAGTGCGATGATAATAAAGACACTGTATGGTGAACAGAACATTGTTACTACGGTGAAGATAACTGTGATAATAGTGAAAATAATAGTGGTAGCGAAGTGATAAAGTGAACAGTATAATAGTGATGATAGTGAAGATAACTGAAGATAGTGAAGATAACTGTGGCAATAGTGAAGATAACACTGTGATAACGAAGTAACGAAGTGATGATAGTGAAAATAGCTGAGATAATAGTGAAGACTGTGATGAGTGAAGTTAACTGTTATGATAGTGAAGATAACAGTAATGATAACAGTGTGATGATAATGTAATGACAATGAAGTGTGTAATGATTGTCTTTTTGAGTTATCATAGACGACCAGTCCTCCAGGTTACTCCCAAGTCTTCCTCCAGGTGGAAGCACACACACACACCTGACATACGCACGACATTCACACACCTGACATACACACGTGTGACATACACACGTGTGACATACAGACACCTGACATACACATGCCTCACATACACGCACCTTACACACCAGTACACAAATGCAACATGGGTGGATTGCATGTTCTTGGACTGCCAGCAAGTATATAATACTGTACCTCTCAACAAACTAGAACAAAACCTTGAGGTAATTATGATAGAATTACCGACGGTATGTTAAGTAAATGGACACAGATGTAATTAATGTGACATTATGAAAATTTAGACACGTGCGCAAACAGGTACACGTGCACACAGTGTAAACTTAAAGACGTATATAAATCAAACAGCTGTCAGAATGTATTTCTTTAACCTTAGGGTGGTCTTTTTAAGGAAGTTCCTCGATGACGTAGTAGTAGCAGTGGAGACAGGCTTCATACAATGGTTATAGAGCAGGTACGAGAGGGGGCCCAGGAACCAAGCGGCAGGGCCAGGAACCAAAACTCGACCCCTGCAACGAGGAATAGGTATAGGTGTGTGTGTGTGTGTGTGTGTGTGTGTGTGTGTGTGTGTGTGTGTGTGTGTGTGTTTTCACCTGTTTGTGGTTTCAGGGGTCGATTCACAGCTCCTAACCCCGCCTCTTCGATGGCCGCTACTAGGTTTCCATTCTTCCTGCTCCAAGAGCTTTATCGTGTGTGTGTGTACTCACCTAGTTGAGGTTGCGGGGGTCGAGTCCGAGCTCCTGGCCCCGCCTCTTCACTGATCGCTACTAGGTCACTCTCCCTGAGCCGTGAGCTTTATCATACCTCTGCTTAAAGCTATGTATGGATCCTGCCTCCACTACATCGCTTCCCAAACTATTCCATTTACTGACTACTCTGTGGCTGAAGAAATACTTCCTAACATCCCTGTGATTCATCTGTGTCTTCAGCTTCCAACTGTGTCCCCTTGTTACTGTGTCCAATCTCTGGAACATCCTGTCTTTGTCCACCTTGTCAATTCCTCTCAATATTTTGTATGTCGTTATCATGTCCCCCCTATCTCTCCTGTCCTCCAGTGTCGTCAGGTTGATTTCCCTTAACCTCTCCTCGTAGGACATACCTCTTAGCTCTGGGACTAGTCTTGTTGCAAACCTTTGCACTTTCTCTAGTTTCTTCACGTGCTTGGCTAGGTGTGGGTTCCAAACTGGTGTATGTGTGTGTGTGTGTGTGTGTGTGTGTGTGTGTGTGTGTGTGAGAGAGAGAGAGAGAGAGAGAGAGAGAGAGAGAGAGAGAGAGAGAGAGAGAGAGAGAGAGAGAGAGAGAGAGTACACTAGTGTGCTCTGTCCGCCAGGGTAAGCACGATCAATGTTGCACTCAGTTTGTCTGCTTGCAACCACTCCCCTCCCCACCGTCCCCCCCCCCTCCCCACCGTCCCCCCCTCCCCACCCGTCCCCCCTCCCCACCGTCCCCGCCCCTCCCCACCGTCCCCCCCCCTCCCCCCACCTCTAATATACATCCATTAATATTATTTATATTATTGTAGTGCCTTAAATTTCGGTAAAAATAATTCTACCTCCCCCCCCCTCAAAAAAGTTAAATTATCATGCACGTTTTTTCCAACTTTGTAATTACTTAAAATTACATTAATCAGGTTTCCAATTACCCCCCAAAAAATAATCTATACATAATTTTTATATTTTTTAAATAATTTTGATAACTAAAATATAACATTTATTCATAATTATATATAAGTGGAAAAACAGTTTTTAATTAACCTTAATAATTTTGGTTTAACTTCATAGTTACCTTTAATTACTTTATCATAATTACTTTATAAAACCCTTCTGAAAATTGTTTTATAACTCATAAAAACTTCTAAAAATTACATTATAACTCATAAAAACCTCATAATTTTCTCATGATTTAAAGTTCAGCATCAATAACTAAGTAAGGTTTTTTAAGAGCTAAGTTTGAACTTTGAGAAAAATTGTTCACTCACTTCAGGTCCCTCTCGTTGAGTGGGAGAAAGTGAGGAGAGGGGAAACGGGGAGAGGGTAATGAGGAGAGGGAAGTGAGGAGAGGGAAACTTGGAGAAGAAAGCGGGGAGAGGGTAGTGGGGAGAGGGTAGTGGGGAGAGGGAATCGGGGAGAGGGAAGCAAGGAGAGGGAATCGGGGAGAGAAAAGTGAGGAGAGGGGAGTGGGGAGAGGGAAGTGAAGATAGGGACACGGGGAGAGGGAAGTGGGAAGAGGGAATGGGGAGAGGGAAGTGGGGAGAGGGAAGTGGGGAGAGGGAAACGGGGAGAGGGAAGTGGGGAGAGGGAAACGGGGAGAGGGAAACGGGGAGAGGGAAACGGGGAAAGGGAAACGGGGAGAGGGAAGTGAGGAGAACGAAGTGAAGAGAGGGAAACGGGGAGAGGGAAGCAGGGAGAGGGAAGTGAGGAGAGGGGAAGAAAGTGAGGATATCCTCACTTTCTTCCAGCTCTGACTGACACTACTGAAGTCCGCCAGCCCAGACTGACACTACTGAAGTCTGCCAGCCCAGACTGACACTACTGAAGTCTGCCAGCCCAGACTGACACTACTGAAGTCTGCCAGCCCAGACTGACACTACTGAAGTCTGCCAGCCCAGACTGACACTACTGAAGTCTGCCAGCCCAGACTGACACTACTAAAGTCTGCCAGCCCAGACTGACAGAGTAGGGAGTTACACAGTATCTCGGTCTGGGACAACGTCACTGGCCACCTCAGCCAAACACACCAAATCCTCGTCAACTCTAAACTCTTACGTCACAAGCTCACAAATGCAACTTTTAAAGAACAGCATTAAAAAATTACTATTTGTAGCTTTTATACTCACTCATACAGCACTGATATAATATATATATATATATATATATATATATATATATATATATATATTATATATTTATATATATATATATATATATATATATATATAGCTTCCTTGGATGCTTCACTTTCATAGTTCCTTGATAATGTGAGTAGTCACGAAAGCGCCTGGAATTTCTCTATTCTTTCAGAGTGGTTGTTTGCATATATATATATATATATATATTATATATATATATATATATATA
The DNA here is from genome assembly GCF_026875155.1 of Cherax quadricarinatus. Lineage (NCBI taxonomy): Eukaryota > Metazoa > Arthropoda > Malacostraca > Decapoda > Parastacidae > Cherax > Cherax quadricarinatus. Next base: position 15,342,306 of record NC_069490.1, on the reverse strand, counting down.
TATATATATATATATATATATATATATATAGGGAGGTACCACCTCTGGAGCTGTCCTGGGACCCTCATCCTCAGAGAAAAGAATAAATTTGCTTCAGGGAAAACTCAAGGTTCTCCCTGAAACTGAGAATTTTCTCCTACCACCCCCCTATATTTAATATATATATTTTATTTAAAGACAAACACATTGACAAAATACAATGGAGAGTGAAACATAGATAACTCAGAGCTATATCTCGAATACTTCGTCCAGCTCCCTGGCGGTGGGCTGCGTGCCCAGAATGCTGCAAACATTTTCCCTCTGGATCGCAACGCTGAGTCTCTGAAAGAAGAAGCTGGCCGCCCTGTGGTCCTTGGTTTCTATGATGAGTTTTTCACCCAGCTCTCTGAGGAACTTTAGAGCACACTTGCCCCATGCTCCAAGGGTCTCCGACCCTACTGGGATGAAGTTATAGCAAGGGGGAAGGTCTTCATATTTGCGGGCCTTATGGGTCTCCCTGTGACTGGCAGCTCCACCCCCTTCAGCTACGGAGTATGGGAAGTAGGTGTCTGCCAATGTGGCGGCACAGGTGTAGTTCCAGGCAATCTGCTTTCCATCCTTCCAGGGTAGCATAGTGGCTCCATCAGGACGCTTTTGACTTCCGTAAGACCTCTGCACGTGGGGTTCCCGTTGAGCTGGGCAACGGGATGTGGCGAGGCTTCTCTCTATGATGTCATTGACCTCATGTCTGGCATACTTCCCTTCTGCTGTGTGACACACGAGACCATGAAGTCCGAATTGATTAGCCGTCGCCCTGCCGCAAATACACCTATGTTCGGTGAGGATGGGGGCGGCTAGGCGAAGAGCAACACGAACCCGAGTGGCCTGTGGGTCGAATAGAGTGCCCAGGGAGGAATTGGGGGCAGCTAGAAGGAAATCTCCTGAGTGTGGTGCCTTCACCGCTAGACGAGCTTTGTCCTTTCCTGAAGTGTTGGTGAGCATTACGTTGGCGATTTTTCCATGATCGGTTTGTCCCAGTGGGACTCTTTATGCTCTTTGGGGGGAGCTGGTCTACTGGAGAGTCGGCAAAGGTGTCCCACCGCATGGCTGCTTCAGTGAGCCTGGGGTCTTGAGCTCCTACCGCGTCTCTCAAGCGTTCGGGGACAATCTTCTTGACTAATCCACCGGAAGCCAAACACGAAAACAGAAATGCAGGTAAAGCTACCTGCGTTGCTTTGCGCACCCCTATACCTCCCAGTCGCACTGGGAGGGTTGCCTGATCCCATTGCCGATCCTCTAGCGACAGATTCAGTGCCCTTCAGGGTTGATCTCAGGTGTGCATCATATTCGAGTGAAGGGTTGTCATAATAAGACACCTTGTGAGGAGATACAGAGCATCATGGGCATCAGGATCGCTTATTTTCTCCTTTCCCTTCAAGTCATTCAATTTGTCCTTAAGGACCGTGTCGATGGCCTAATGACCCAGCGGTGCTCCCACGAACGAGTGGTATTTAATCAATAACAACACTGCGACTTGCCAAGGACTCGAACCCATGTTGTTTTGGCCCGCCTCATGGTGAGCGAAAATCACACGACGCTCTAACCCACAGGACCAATCCTTTCTCTCTCTCTGTTTTTATATATATATATATATATATATATATATATATATATATATATATATTATATATATATATATATATATATATAATCGTGCCGAATAAGTAAAACGTTATTTTGGCTTAAATAACAACGCTCTTCTTGCCGAATAAGGCAAGTGAAAAATTTGTAAATGCAATAATTTCGCAAAAATCATTATGAATCTAACAAAAAAATATACTTCCCTGTGCTTATTAAATTATTGTAAGCTTATATAAAATATACTAGTTGGATTAGGCTAAATTAAATTACGCTTGTTATAATAAGGTTAGATAAGTTTCCTAAGGTTTTTTGGGCACAAAATTATTAATTTTGTACCCAAAAATATATCTTTAAATGTATAAGAGAAAAATTTATAATGAACTTAATTTTAAATGGGTTCTTGCTAATTGACCAGTTTAACCTATTCGGCACGACATATATAATACATATCGAGTTGAGGTCAGGAGAGTTTCCAGGCCCATTTAGAACGCTTAGCTCACTCTCTTCGAAGAATGTCAGCATTTTTCTGAAAGTGTAACATGGAGCAAGATCCTGCTGGAAAATGTGTATATATATACTGAGAAGTACGTGTGTGTATATACAACGGGAGGGGGTTTATCTCCAAGAGTATATGCATAGATGTGTATATTAAACAAGGTGGGTATTTTTGCTTATTTATGCCTAGACTGAGTGTGTATGAACACCCAGAGGTGTTCAGTTTCCAGTTTTATACACCCAGGTGTGTGTATGCACTGTACATTTCTGTGAATACACCAGAGAGAGGGGTGTATCACTCAGTGTACATACAAGGGGTGAGCAGATCGCATGAAGCCTTAATGACTCTCAGTGTAATCGATGTCTTTAAACCCCCCTCTCCCATAAAAAAAAACACTGGCTGCGGAGTGCAGCTGCCGAGCAGCAATAGTCAGGTCAGTCACCCCTGTTATCTGCAGCAGCATCGCGGAGAGAGGGGAGACTGAAAAAACTTTTGCTTCAGAAACCCACAAAACTCAAGAGAACGATTACTAAGACCAAGAAAAAAGCAATAATGATAGGAAGAATTGGCAATGTGTCATGATCAAGAAGTCGAGATGGGGAGGAGAGATGGGTAAGAGGAGACGGAGAATAGTGGGAAGGATGAGGGGAGAGAAAGGAGGTGAAGGGAGGAAAAGAGAGGGAGGAAGGTGAGGAGAGAGAGGAGGGGAAGGTGAGGGATAGAGGTAGGAAGGTGAGAAATAGAGGGAGAGAGGTGAGGGGAAGAAGAGAGGACAGGACGGAAGGTGAGGGACAGAGGGAGAGAGATGAGGGAAGATAGATAAATAGATAAAGGAGGGAGAACTGTGAGGGAACGAAAAGAGATGTGAGAGGAGACGTGAGGCAGGGAGAAAGACGAGGAAAGAGATGGAGGGAGAGACAAAGAAGGAGAGGAAGGTAGATGGGAGAGAGGAGAGAGAGAGAGGTGAGGGAGGGTAGGATACAATATGAGAGCAGGCATGATGAACAACATAATGACTGGAGTCGTAAATCACTCCAGGTGCTGATTATATCTCTCTTAACATTCCACATAGTGAGACTGCCCCTTGCTAATCCCCTGGCCCCTAGCCACCCCTCCCGTCCCCCTCTGACCCAGCGTGGGAGTCAAGGGGGAGGAGAAGGGGTAGGAGGGGGAGGGGAGGAGGTGGGGTAGGAGGGGGAGGAAGTTACTTTGAATTTTGAAGATAAATTTGACTATGTAGATATTCATCATCTGTAAATTTATCTATGGTTTTTATTCTTCACTGCCAAGAGTGTTGAATAATCTAAACAGTGAAAGCTCTCTCCAAAAGCTAAAAATTCCTTTAAATTACTCATGTCTAAAAACTCCTCTTAAAGTTCCCCAAGGACCCTACAGGTACCATTGTAAGTATAAAAACCGTGATGCAAGCAGAAAGACTTAAACCATGAACAAGTTGTTCAAATGTGTTCCACAGCCAAGTGCACATCACAAGCTATGTGAGTGGGGGGAGTGCACCTGCAAACAGGTGGCTATGATCAAGATGCTGTGTGCACCTGATCCTCCGTCAACAGAATCAAGATGATTCCTGTTGAAGGAGAGCCAAGCACTCATGTCCTACCAAACCTCGTGTAACTTGCTTCTTGTCTGTAAGACCCACCGGGTCCACCACTTCCCAAAGACGTATCGGTGAGTATGGCGCCTTAAGTCACAATAAGAAAAAACCTACTGCAGAGTTGGTCCAGTACGGCAGCCTACATCTCGGCATCAGCCTGTTCATTTCCCGGAACACTAACGAGGTCCGGCCACCAACAGAACTTCCCATCCTCGTGCAACACGTGGAACCACTCCTAGATCTTCTGAACCACAAGGTGGATAGAAGCATACCGGGCTACAGTAAACAGAGAACACTGAGAATCAGAGTACACAGTGAACCAACTTAGCCATCTATCAGGACGAGGGAGTGGGAAGAGGAGATGGAGGTGAGGAAGATGTTTAACACAGGATGATGAAGAGTGATGAAAGAGCATGCTATGTTGTGTGAAGGGTAGCTTTCTCCAGCTGGACTGCTGTACGTGTGTCATTACCAATCTGTAGTTAAGGGAACAAAGTCATGATCATGGTGCCCCTTCGTGCTAAGTTTGTCACATATGACTTCAAAATCTCTAGTATCTGCAGCACTTTCTACCTCCTCTTGGATCCCATGCCAACTGTCTGCCACTATTTGTAAAGAATAACCTTGTAAGTTTTCGACACTATTGTTTTTAAAGTTTACGGTTTCCGATATGTATTTTTTCTTCCCGCTGATTGTGCTGAGAATACTTTTATCTGTTATCGTGTATATTTTTATATTATACTTTTTTTTTTGTATATATATATATATATATATATATATATATATATATATATATATATATATATATTATTATATTTATATAATATATATAATATTAATATATAATATATATATATTATATATATATATATATATATATATATATATATATATATATATATATATATATATATATATATATATATATATATATATATATATATATATATTATTCCGTTTGAATTCATGTGTTTTACATCCCTAATAATAATTAAGAAATAGGTTTACTTCCTAACGTCTTTGTGCCTTACCTGGGTGTTCTTTTTTCCTGTATATCCCCTAGCTCTGGTCCCTCCCATGACAAACACACGCACACCCACACACCCTTTACACCCTTTCGATGCCTCTCAATATATACTGTACATCGTGCTTCTCTCTCTCTCTCTGATTCCGTCCTTCCGGTCAAGCGATTCTCGTTTCTACAGAATTAGTTCATTGTCCTCGGATCCACTACTACTTCGGTTGCAAATCTCCGAACTTCCTGCGTTTTTTTTTTCAGGCGCTTGATTAAGAGTGGGTTTTACACCTGCACTATATTTTCAAGAGTTTCCTGATGTACACAGTTCACTGTGTGTGTTGACAGATACGAAGATGGCCTTCCGTGAGTAATGGTTTAAACATGCATTCGCAGAGCCAGTTCTTATCGTGACAATGCTTCGCTCTGTATACGCCTTTATTTAATCAATCACTGACTTGATCAAGCTCCATATAGAGCGAAACACTGTCGCAATAAAAGCTTGCTCTGTCCCTGCCTCTGGAAGCATGTTTCTGTCAGCGGCATTCTGTAAATGACACGTTCGTATGTACCTACACACCCTTAGGGCATTGTCAGTGTTTGTAAAAGCAGCTCTGAAAAACGTACTTCAGTGCGGAGTATTAGGACAGGTGTATAAAATGGTATAAAATACCGACACGATGCAAAGATACACAAATACAGTATAATGTGATCCTTTATTGACTACGTTTCGCCCACACAGTGGACTTTATCAGTCACAAACAAATTTGTTTGTGACTTTATATGGTCCACTGTGTGGGCGAAACGTTGTCAATAAAGGATCGCATTATATTGCATTTGAGTATTTTTCCGGTTTCCTGCTTTACATAAGTCCTGTAGCTTGTGTATATCTTCAACTTACGCTGTGTCCAAGTGTACCTGTTTCCAGCCTCTGAAACAATGTCCCTGTCTGCCTTATCAATTCCCCCTTTATTTTGTATGGTATCATTTCTTCGCCAGGTTCTTCTATCTGGTAATGTCAGGTTCAGTTCCTTTAGAACTTTCCTCATAGCTCATTACGCTTACCTCTGGGACTTAATCCTTGTATACTTCACCACTTTCTCTAGTCTCTTGACGTTGATAAATTAGACACATGTGCAACTCTTGGGTATCTTTACTGAGGAAACGTTTCGCCACACAGTGGCGAAGAGTACTGTGTGTCGAAACGTTTCCTCAATAAAGATATCCAAGAGTTGCATGTGTCTAATTTATCAACGTGTCGGTTCTCTGAACCATTCATCTACGCCGCAGTGGTTCCCAAACTGGGGGTAAATTACCCCCTGGGGGCAATTTAACCATTTTTGGGGGTAATGGAGGGGTGACAGAAAAAAAAGTTATGAATTCTGAAAATCAAGAAAACAATGCGGTACCCGGTATGAGGATTATTAACTTTGTCTTAGTATATAAAGTTGTAAAGTAAACCTATTATAAGTAAGTAATAAAGTTAAACCAAATAACAATAAACATCAAAAACTAATATACAGTATTAGAAAAGAAGAAATATATAGCTAAGTGTGTGGAAAACCCAAAAGTATTTTGACAAGTATGCTTCAGGACAAAAGTCACTCAGTAGCCCAGATCGACCTGTCCAGTACGCGTCACTCACTTCCTGAGGCTGCCTCTATTTCACACTGTCAGTTTATCTGTGAGCATCAGCCGAGGTAGACATAAGCTGGTATGTATGTGTACTGCCCTGTGCAGTATATAGTTAGTATTTACCCACTGTTACTGTGAATTTGTAGCTATTGTTAATTTTATATATAATGTATGTGTGGTTCTTACGTTTTCAATGGTTTTGCTAGGATTAGCAGAGTATGCGAGGCTGTATACGTTCACGTTTAGCCATATATATCAATAATAACAACATTTTGTGAAAGGGGTAACATGCTTTATGTGGCATGTTAAATTGGGTAACAAGCTGAAAAAGTTTGGGAACCACTGATCTATGGTCTCTTGACGTGCTTCCTCAGGTGTGGGTTAAATGCTGTTGCCACGCACTCCAAGATGGGCCTGACATGTGTTCTATAAAGGTCTGGAATAACTCTTTTGTTGAGAAATTAGACACATGTGCAACTCTTGGGTATCTTCATTAAGGAAACGTTGAGCCACACAGTGGCTTCATCAGTCCATACACAGGAGAAGCTTGAAGAACAGGAGGAGAATGAGGTAATCAGTCCCTCAACCTTGAGTCGACGTGGTCACTCCATCAATCTTGAATAGAGTATGGCATATGAGCGGAGGAGGAGCTTATAAACCGTACACAGGAGAGGTGCAGCAGTCGTAGGTGGTGTCACATTTGCCCAATGTGGAAGTAGGTCGTGCCCAAGGGTTAGGCACGACCTACTTCCACATTGAGCAAATGTGACACCACCTACGACTGCTGCACCTCTCATGTGTACGGTTTACAAGCTCCTTCTCCGCTCATATGCCATACTCTATTCAAGATTGATGGACTGACCACATCGACTCAAGGTTGAGGGACTAATTACCTCATTCTCCTCCTGTTCTTCAAGCTTCTCCTGTGTATGGACTGATGAAGCCACTGTGTGGCTCAACGTTTCCTTAATGAAGATACCCAAGAGTTGCACATGTGTCTAATTTATCAACGTGTCGGTTCTGTGAACCATTCATCTACAATCTTTTGTTGAGACTTCACGAAGGTTACTCCTAGATTTAGTAGACGAACATTGGTTATAGAATGTATTGGTAGTATAAACACATATGCAGTATAATGTGATCCTTTATTGACAACGTTTCACCCACACAGTGGGCTTTTTCAAGTCACACACAGATCTACCTTCTACCCCAGGTAGATCTGTGTGTGACTTGAAAAAGCCCACTGTGTGGGTGAAACGTTGTCAATAAAGGATCACATTATACTGCATATGTGTTTATATTTCCATTGTGTCGGTATTTTATACCATTTATTTCCAGAATGTATTGGTAGGTAAGACACATAGGCAACAGTTAGGCAACTTTATTCCGAAACGTTTCGCCTACACAGTAGGCTTCTTCAGTCGAATACAGAAAGTAGGGAGGAACAGTAGAAATGTGAAGACGATGTAATCAGTCCATCACCCTTGAAGTCGTAGAATTTGAGGTTGTCAGTCCCTCAGCCTGGAGAAGTTCAGTTCCATCGTCAGGAACTATCTGAAGATCAAGCGACAGTGCGGAGACTTAAATACTGTCGGAAGGAGAGGTGCAGAGTAGTAGTAGTAGTGAGAATGTAGCCACTGAGAGGTCAGGTCCCTCTCAGATCCAACAGTTCTCACTTGAAAGGGTTGTCCAAGGTGTTTTCTGTACCATGAGGCCATGTGTTGCAGTGTCTGACAAGATGAACATCAAAATGGTATACAATACCGACAGGTTGGTAGGCAAGACACATAGGCAACAGTTAGGCAACTTTATTCTATTTAAGTCTCGGCACTGTCGCTTGATCTTCAGATAGTTCCTGATTATGGAACTGAACTTCTCCAGACTGAGGGATTGACAACCTCAAATTCTACGACTTCAAGGGTGATGGACTGATTACATCGTCTTCACATCTCTACTGTTCCTCCCTACTTTCTGTATTCGACTGAAGAAGCCTACTGTGTAGGCGAAACGTTTCGGAATAAAGTTGCCTAACTGTTGCCTATGTGTCTTTCCTACCAACCTGTCGGTATTGTATACCATTTTGATGTTCATCTTGTCAGACACTGCAACACATGGCCTCTTGGTACAGAAAACACCTTGGACAACCCTTTCAAGTGAGAACTGTTGGATCTGGGAGGGACCTGACCTCTCAGTGGCTACATTCTCACTACTGGTGGCCTGGTGGTTAACGCTCTCGCTTCACACGGTGAGGGCCTGGGTTCGATTCCCAGCCAGAGTAGAAACATTGGACGTGTTTCTTTCCACCTGTTGTCTATGTTCCCCATCAGTAAAATGGGTACCTGGGTGTTAGTCGACTGGTGTGGGTCGCATCCTGGGACACTGACCTAAGGAGGCCTGGTCACAAACCGGGCCGCGGAGGCGTTGACCCCCGGAACTCTCTCCAGATAAACTACTACTACTCTGCACCTCTCCTTCCGACAGTATTTAAGTCTCCGCACTGTCGCTTGATCTTCAGATAGTTCCTGACGATGGAACTGAACTTCTCCAGGCTGAGGGACTGACAACCTCAAATTCTACGACTTCAAGGGTGATGGACTGATTACATCGTCTTCACATCTCTACTGTTCCTCCCTACTTTCTGTATTCGACTGAAGAAGCCTACTGTGTAGGCGAAACGTTTCGGAATAAAGTTGCCTAACTGTTGCCTATGTGTCTTACCTACCACTCTTTCATAGCTTTGGATACGTTTCCTGTTATTCCTGCCAACACCTGTAGTTTTTTGTTAGGTAAATGGACACAGATGCAACTAAAGTGACATTTTCTTGTAGCAACGTTTCGCTCTCCATGAGCTTTGTCAAGCCGTGACGGTTTGATAAAACTCCGTGAGAGCGAGTTTTATCAAACCGTCACGGCTTGACAAAGCTCATGGAGAGCGAAACGTTGCCACAATACAATGTCACGTTAGTTACATCTCCGTTCATTTACTTAACATTCTGTCGGTAATTCTATCATTATTACCTCAAGGTTTTGTTCCAATCTGTTGAGAGGTACAGTATTAAATGCTTGCTGGCAGTCCAAGAACATGCAATCCACTCATGTTGCATCTGTGTCCTGGTTTGTCAGGTGTGTGTGCTGATGTCTCGAGCGTGCATGTGAGGCGTGTGCCAGGTGTGTGTATATGAGGCGTGTGTGTTACGCGTGTATGTCAGGTGTATGTGTATGTCACTCGAATGTACGTCCGGTATATGTCAGGTGTGTGTACTTGTACCTGGGACAAGTCTTGGGAGTAACCTGGAGGACTGGTCATCCATGATAACTCAAGAACACAATGTCATAACACTATCGTCACACTGTTATCTTCACTAACTTCACATTATCTTCATTATCATCACTGTTCACTTCATCACTTCGCTATGGCATTATCTACAGTGTCATAACACTGTTACCCTCACTGTCATCACACTATTATCTTCACTATTATCATAGTTATCTTCACTATCTCCACACTGGTTACACTGTCATCAGTTACCTTCACTATTACACTTACCTTCACCATCACTGGTAGCTATCATATTATTTTCATTACCATCACAGTTATCTTCACTATCATCAGCTATGTTCACTAACATAACACGGCTATCATACTCTTATCTATTCCATCACAGTTATCTTCACTATTATCACAGTTATCTTTACCGTAGTAATAAGGTTATCTTCACCATATAGTGTTCTTCACTATCATCGCACTATCAGCTTCACTGTACTTATGGTGTCCGTTTTTGTGCAACTACAGATAAAAATCTAATTTACCTGAATTAATTAATCACTCACTATTCTTCCTTATATTATAAGTGATAAGTCATATTAATAATCTAATCTTCATTTGCTTAACTCAAGACAGATCACAGAAAAGCAAGAAAATAAAAACTGATGAGGATTCTTAGACCTCGGAAGACTTTGAAGGGTGAAAGTCTTCGTCGTAGCTCCCATCATAGGGATAAGATGAAGATTCTCAGTCCTCGGAAATCCTAGAACGTCGAAAGTCTTTTTCGTAGTTCTTATGTTACTGATAAAATGTGGACTTTCACACCTCAGTAATCTTTGCAGAGTGGGAACGTACGTCGTAGTTCCCGTCTCTGGAATACACAAGGTGTTCTTCACCTGTACGTCAGCCCGTCACCTAGGCTAGAGCGCCCTCCCAAGCTCCATAAACTACCTAAAGTGACACTAGATGACTGTAGTTTCGTGACCGTCACTGTCAAGGGAGTCGAGTGTAAGATGCTAGTAGACACTGGCTCCGATGTAGCCTTTATGCTCAGTAATTAGGCTAATAAATTAGGGTTGTTGTCTGCATGGGTCTAGAGAGATTTTATAGAAATACAGTTCTGGGATAGGGTGAAGTTGATTGAAGTTCAGATTCTGAATAAAATACGAGTAAGATTTGAAAACGAAATCATAATTCCTCTGGACTTCATTGTACTTCCAGCGAGTTTTGACAGGTACTTCAAGCATCCTGGTTTGTCATTTCTTGCTTTAGATATGGAAAGCCTGGAGCGGTTTTAGATGACAATAAAATGCTCCAAAAAGAGGTCATCACTCCATTTTCCCGACAAGAAAGTGATAAAGAAGAGGAAGACGTCAGAGGAGCCACAGATCAATAATATTTTACACGTGCATCTGGAGGAAAAACTCACTGACCGCCCAAAGAAGCTACTCATTGATACAGGCACTGAGAGTTTCTTCGTTTCTGAGAAATGGGAGAAGTTCACTCGCGCCACAAGAGGAGGTTACCCTCTAAGAAAAGTAAAAATACATTTGTGTGGTTAGGATGCTGTGGTAGTCGACTGTCAGACTCGTTCCGAATCCAAGCCAGATTTTATCATGGGATTTTAAGTTCTGTAGGCTTACAATTGTATACTGGATATTCCTTCAAGCCATTTATATTTCTAGGTACAGTAAAATGCCTACAGAACACGACTGAATTGATTTACGTAATCCACGTATCATCACATTTGTGGATTTAGAAAAGGCATTTCACTAGGTAGCCAGGAAAGCAATGTGGCCGATGCTGCAAATGTATGGAATTGGTAGTAGGTTATTAAAAAGCAGTACGGAGTTTTTATGAAGAGAATGAGTCTTTAAGGTATGATATGTAGGAGAGAAGAGGCCTATTTTCCATCAAAAATAGGACTAACGGATGCGATATCACCAACGTTTTCACTATGTTTTAAAAGGAGTGAATTCTGGGGTGTTGTAAAGAGATCTAGGATTAAAGATAATGAATCTGATTACTAAGTGATGAATAACACTGAGGTACCTACTTACTGCTACGTGAACAGGGACAGCAGGTATAAGATGAATAACACCTAGGTAGCTACTTACTGCTACGTGAACAGGGACAGCAGGTATAAGATGAATAACACCCAGGTACCTATTTACTGCTACGTGAACAGGGACAGCAGGTATAAGATGAATAACACACAGGTACCTACTTACTGCTACGTGAACTAAGTGGGAGCTGTTTTAGTTGCCCTTTGCCAACGACAGTTTTTTGCGAGTTCCTGAATAGTTGTAATAGTTGGTGGATGAGTTTGGGAAGGTTCGTAAAAGAACGAAATTTAATGTATATATAGAAAATAGCCAGATAAGAGTGACAAGAAATCTAGACAGTAACAGACTGGATTTCAGATTGGAGAAGATTGTGTGGAAGAAGTGAATGTCTTTAGAGATTTAGGAATGGACGTGCTGAATCAGAGAAGAGAGGAAGGGGGAAAAAGACAGATGGATTACCGAGGCATCTGTGGAGATAGTGAAAAAAGGGGAATTACCAGAGTTTGGTGGTAACAGCTATTTTGTATGGGTGAGTTGGATCTTCAATTCTTCCTTCAGGAAACTGAAAATCCGATAACCAGTTTTGTCTTGTAATAAAGTTGGTAGAATTACCGACAATATGTAAAGTAAAAGGACACAAGTGCAACTAATTTGACATTTATTGTGGCAACGTTTCGCTCTCCAGGAGCTTTATCAAGCCATTACAAACAATACATGGACACAGAGGGTATATAAAGGCTCTGAGTGAGGTGCAATACTAGTGAGGTACCATTTCGATGTTCACTAGTGGTAGTAGTAGTAGTAACAAAAATAATACAATATGGAAGAGCAAATAATTCGTACATGAGTAAAAGGATATAAAAGCTATTAATTGGGTAACATAAAAATAGGTTGGACAAATATAGACTGGAAAGAGGCAGGTTCTTTTCGGTGTTCACTCTCTGTAATGTGCTTGTGTAGTATAACAGGAGAGACTATGTGATGGCAGGGTTTACTGTTTTCAGGAGGATTCTTGCTAAGACTTCGGAGATGGTGAAGCTGCCGTTGTTTTGTTTAATTGTATTCGAAACAGCGATCAGTGCTGATTCAAGGCACTTGCGTGTGCGGAAATTAGTTTCTTTGATCACTAATTGGGCGTCTCTGAATTTCATGAGATGATTGGTGGAATTTCGGTGTTGTACACAGGCGTTGTTTAAGTTGTCGTTCCTACATGCGTAAATGTGTTCATTGAGGCGGGTGTCGAGGTTTCTTGCTGTTTCACCTACGTAGATCTTGTCACAGCCTCCACAGGGTATAGTGTAAACTCCTGCATTGACTGGTTCGTGGTGCTTGGTTTTGTCCTGGTTAGATCCTTTATTGAAGTGGTAGATGCGATGGCGACTCTGGTGTTAGCTTGTGAAAGTACTTTTGAGACGTTGAGTGCAACCTGGCTGTTGGGAAGAATTATAACTTTGTTGGGAGCGGTGTTGATGCGTGGAGAATTGATGATCTGAAGAGCTCATCATCGGGTTTTTCCTAAGAGCATACCGAATTTGTAGTCCTGAGTTTCTTGACGAGGAATGTACTTACATTCACCAAACATTCACTGAGTTACAATTTCCTTCTTTTTTCATCAAAGACTGCAAGAAAAGAGCTCTTCAGATCATCAATTCTCCACGCATCAACACCGCTCCCAACAAAGTTATAATTCTTCCCAACAGCCAGGTTGCACTCAACGTCTCAAAAGTACTTTCACAAGCTAACACCAGAGTCGCCATCGCTTCTACCACTTCAATAAAGGATCTAACCAGGACAAAACCCAAGCACCACGAACCAGTCAATGCAGGAGTTTACACTATACCCTGTGGAGGCTGTGACAAGATCTACGTAGGTGAAACAGCAAGAAACCTCGACACCCGCCTCAATGAACACATTTACGCATGTAGGAACGACAACTTAAACAACGCCTGTGTACAACACCGAAATTCCACCAATCATCTCATGAAATTCAGAGACGCCCAATTAGTGATCAAAGAAACTAATTTCCGCACACGCAAGTGCCTTGAATCAGCACTGATCGCTGTTTCGAATACAATTAAACAAAACAACGGCAGCTTCACCATCTCCGAAGTCTTAGCAAGAATCCTCCTGAAAACAGTAAACCCTGCCATCACATAGTCTCTCCTGTTATACTACACAAGCACATTACAGAGAGTGAACACCGAAAAGAACCTGCCTCTTTCCAGTCTATATTTGTCCAACCTATTTTTATGTTACCCAAGTAATAGCTTTTATATCCTTTTACTCATGTACGAATTATTTGCTCTTCCATATTGTATTATTTTTGTTACTACTACTACTACCACTAGTGAACATCGAAATGGTACCTCACTAGTATTGCACCTCACTCAGAGCCTTTATATACCCTCTGTGTCCATGTATTGTTTGTAATGGCTTGATAAAGCTCCTGGAGAGCGAAACGTTGCCACAATAAATGTCACATTAGTTGCACTTGTGTCCTTTTACTTTACAGTTTTGTCTTACTTAAAGCTGTGGCTTACACAGTAACAACCACCCGGTCCAGTGATGTGGACCAGCGGGCTGCCAGTAACAACACCCGGTCCAGTGATGTAAGATGGTCAATACCTGGGAGATAAGAAACACATTAAGCATACTTTCACTGCCCACTAATTTCCTCTACGTATTATTCACACCAGTCCCAGAGTGAGCCCATATATCCACCACAGGTTGCGTTCTCACAAAACAAGTAGCAGCATTTATCAGTCCTAGTTTTCCTAACCCCAAAACTGACGTGGATTTTATTGCTAAAACTAGAAAGAATAACATGGCATAATACCATCACTGGAACAACAACAATAACCCGCACATAGGATAATGAAACTTACAACGACGTTTCGGTCCGACTTCGACTATTAAGCAGTGACTAGTTAATGGTCGAAGTTGGACCATTAATCCTATGTGCGGGTTATTTGTGCAGTGCTAAAATTACTGAGAGCACAAGGATTCACAGACCCAAAAAATATCATTATCACGGAGGTCTACGGCATTCCGTGTAGTGACCGTAGTAAATTTGAGCTAGGTGAGGCAAGACGTGACCTTGGAACTCGTCTTCACGAACAGAAATACAAGCGGTGGATGGATGATGCCAAAGCACGAGCGTCACTCACTGCGGGATACATTCTCTTGTCATGAACTGGGAAGCCGTGGGGAGCACAGCTATTTCAGGAAGATGACACAACTTCACACACACACACACACACACACACACACACACACACACACACACACACACACACACACACACACACACACACACACAGGATCCTGGAGGTATTCTTCACTATTCACTTTGCCGAGACCACTGAACAAGATGATAGAACATACACACTGATCTCACCACCAAGATCACTGAACAGGATGATAAAACATACTGATCTCACCACCTTGACCTTTTCTCTTACCTCACTCACGGAACTTTCTTGTGACCCCACCTCTCTTGTGACCTCTTTAGCCTTAGGGTGCTCATTAATCTTATCATCATCATCAAATTTTGATGTTTCTTATCCAGTCCCGGTCACTACAAAACTGTGGTAAAAGGAGTCTCTACAACGCTGGGGTCTTTCTCTTGCGCCTCTTCAGTTTACGCCCACTACTGAAATACAGCATCTTTGAAAGTTTGAAACTGATACGACGAAGCATTCTTAGCTTACTGCACAAAAACCACAGTCTTCAAGACTACGGTGATCTTCACCGATTCCAAGGCTGAGGGACGAATTACCTCATCTTTCGCATATAGTTCTACAGTTTTCTCATCATGTCCTTGTATCTGTACTGCTATAGCCACTGGATGGCGAAACGTCTACAAATAAAGATACCCATATCTTATACACGTCTAAATTCCTCGTTTCATTTTCTTTATTCACCCTGCTTCCATCTTCTATCCCTCACCTTACTCCATCTTCCATTTCCAACCCTTTTTCCGTTTTCTTTCCTACCCACCTTCCTATCTCCCCCCCACCCACTCGCCCCGATTTTCTACCCATTCAAGCAAATTTCACACTCGGTCACAACTTTACTCTCACACGCACCCCACATTAAACTTTTCCATCCCGTTCCACCCTTTCTCGCCGCTTTCCACCTATCACCTGCAACACACTCGTGGCCACTCTTGCATTGCAACTGCACTGCCTGCATACAATGGTGCCAGGGGGAGGCAGAGAGAGAGAGAGAGAGAGAGAGAGAGAGAGAGAGAGAGAGAGAGAGAGAGAGAGAGAAAAGGGAGAAAGAGAGACAGAGACAGACAGACAGACAGAGAGGTCTTTCTGGCACTTCACTCCTGTGAGGTCTGGCACCACCAACTCATTTTACTACGTAATTTTCTTACCAGCTTCCCAACGTTAATTTGTTAACGTTTCCTGTACAATCACAAAAGTTACAAATGTATTTTAAGTGGGTTACGTTGGTTTAGGTAGGTTTGAGTTAGGTTAGGCTAGGTTAAATTAATATAAATAATAATAATCTATCTCTACAAGTATGTGATACAACTTAGAGAGATCATAGCTAACATCAATGACATACTATATGGGAAGTCCCTGTTATGCAAAGCATTTCCCAGCAACTTAGGTTTTGTACCCAGGATGCGACCCACACCAGTCACCTAACACTCTGGTACCTACTTGCTGCTAGGTGAACATGGACAGCAGGTGGAAACACGTCCTGTTTCCACCCATACCGGAGATCGAACCACGGACCTCAGTGTATGAGCTGAGTACGCTACCAACCGAGATGGGTTATGATTCACTGGGTTGAGATGGGTTGGGTTAGTTTAGGATGCACTGTACTGGCTAAATTAGGCTGTAGATAAATGGTTCTGAGAACTAAGCTGATAAAATTAAGACTCATTTACAACACCTGGGTATCTTTATTGTGGAAATGTCAGTTGTGTTACTGTGTACTGTGTAGTATACTAAGATAATCCCAGCTATACAACATTGTCCTATAAAAACGAAACATCACAAACAAACGGCTTGGTTGCCCATGGCTAACCAGCACCATTCTGAAATCCATTGATAAGAAACACCAATATGAAAAGCAATATAGACAGGGCTTAATACACAAAGATATTCTTAAACACTATTCATCAGTCCTCACCAAAGTAATAAAGAAAGCCAAACAACTATACTACTCCAGTAGATTCACTGACACAAGAGGAGATATAAAAAAGACCTGGAAAACACTCTCTCAGATTCTAGGGACCCACTGAAAAAAAAACAAGAATATTGCCCTAACTAAACCTAATGAAACACCACTACATCCCACTGACACAGCTAACAAGATAAACGACTTCTTCTCAACCATAGGTTCTAATCTCGCCAATAAAATCCCACGCACCAATGCCCATGCCAGGGACTACCTAGATGGGAATTTCCCAAATTCCTTCTATCTTGCTCCAACTGAGCCCATGGAAGTCACCGAGATTATAAAGTCACTTAAAAATAATTCAGGGAATCTGTCTCATGCCCCACCATTATTGTACAAGAGAGCGGCCCATGTCCTCTCGCATGCTATCTCATTACTTTTTAACAAGTCACTAGAAACTAGCACCTTCCCGAAACTACTCAAGACGGCAAGGGTTACACCAATACATAAAGGTGGTGACCCTACAGATTTAAACAACTATAGGCCAATATCAAACTTACCACTGCTATCCAAAATCTTTGAGAAACTCGTGCACAGGAGACTATATTCATTTATAACGGCACAAAACATACTCAACCCCTGCCAATTTGGATTCAGGAAAAATAAAAGCACTAACGATGCAATCATAAAAATGCTAGATCTGCTTTACATAGCATTGGAAAATAAGGAATATCCACTAGGAATTTTTATTGACCTAAGAAGAGCTTTTGACACAGTAGACCACGGCATCCTACTCCACAAACTTGACCATTATGGTATAAGAGGCCATGCGCTTGCATATTTCAAATCTTACCTTACTAATAGGTATCAGTAAGTCACCATTAAAGACACAACATCAACAAAACAGCCACTTGATACTGGAGTTCCGCAGGGAAGTGTCCTTGGTCCCCTGCTCTTCCTCATATACATCAATGATCTTCCAAACGTATCTCAACACCTGAACCTCATTCTCTTTGCTGACGACACGACTTATGTCATCTCTCACCCTAATCTTGCCACCCTCAACACCATTGTTAATGAGGAGCTGATCAAAATATCGACTTGGATGACAGCCAATAAACTTACGCTTAACACTGACAAAACCTACTACATTATGTTTGGTAGCAGAGCAGGAGATGTGCAAATTAACATTAAGATCGACAACACTCTAATTGCCAGGCATAATGAGGGCAAATTCCTAGGCCTATACCTCGACAACAACCTGAACTTCAGCACCCATATCCAACACATAACCAAAAAAGTATCCAAAACGGTTGGGATCCTCTCCAAGATACAATACCACGTGCCGCAAACTGCCCTTCACACTATACCATTCACTTATATATCCATACCTCACCTATGCTATCTGTGCTTGGGGTTCAACTGCAGCAACACACCTAAAGCCAATAATAACCCAACAAAAAGCTGCAGTAAGAATAATCACTAAATCCATCCCTGGCAACACCCCCCCCCCCCCACTCTTCATAGATCTAAACTTACTCCCTGTTCAGTACATCCACACTTACTACTGTGCAATCTACATCTACAGGACCTTAAATTCCAATATAACCTTGACCTAAAACGCTTTCTTGATAGTTGCGACAGAACCCACAGGCACAACACCAGACACAAACATCTCTATGACATTTCCGTGTCCGATTAAACCTTTACAAAAATTCAATGTATGTCAAAGGCCCTAAAATCTGGAACACCCTACCTGAAAATTCTAAAACTGCAGACACATTCATCACCTTCAAAACTACCATCAGAAAACATCTTATCTCCCTGATACACCCTGTCAACTAATTACACGAATACCACCTGGTGGTTAACACTTACACTCATCACACCATTTGACCATAAACAGAAATATCAATCTCAATCTCAAAATAATGAATCTAATAGTCATAAGTTGGCCTGTGATACTCCAATACTGAAACTATGTATAGTGCCAAAACAAAAGCATTCACATTGCTAAACTCACAAACTAGTATTTAGTCACTTAGCCATAATACCAACTTACCTCATAATTTTGTAATATTTTAAACTTAAGATTTAATTTAAGTCTGCCCGAAATGCCTACCCATGCTAGGTGTTCTAGTGGTACACTGTAATTATTATTTTACTACATGTAAACCACACAATAACCAAATTCTGTAAACTCAGCATTGTAATCCTTATAGAGAATAAACTTTGAATTTGAATTTGAATAGGCTCCCTTCCTGCGTGACGTCACGAGCCCCACTAATGTGTGCGGCCAGCTGGAGGCCTCCGCCTCAGTTCAACGCTAGGCTTAGACTCGACAAGGCAAGGCTCCTGGGTTTCTCGTCAAGACTCTCTTAATTATACGCCTCCAAGACATCCAACGTGTGAATTCCTTACTCCAGTATCTCTTCACGAACCCCCACGACAGAAACGTTTCGCCACACAGTGACTTCAGGCCAATACAAAGAAGAATGGTGAAAATCAGGAGTTTGAGGTAATCAGTTCCTCAGTCTGGAATTGATGTTAATTAGTTGTTTGAGGTAATCAGTTCCTCACCCTGGAATTGATGTTAATTAGTTTACACAAGACTGTGATACAAACTGAAAAAAGCGTATATGTAATCACACACAAAATTAAAGGAAAAAAAGATCGCTACACCGATTCTCTTTCTTGTCCTCATATCCGACAGTGACGTAAATCATAGCAACGTATCATCTTAAACAGAGGATATTAGAGTTTGCATGAATGCGACAGCTAAGGAAGACAGATCACCAAGCTGATGCAAGCCAAGTCTTTCTGTGAGGCAACAGAATACGATATGATGATCAATAAGAACAAATTTCAGTTGCTCTATGGAAAAATTTAAGAAATTAAAACTGGAACAGAGTATAAAACAAACTCAACCGAGCCAAAAGAGCGAAAAACTAAGGTGGTAAGTGTTATCGTAAGTGTTATCATAACCATGAGGAAAATTATAGCACGGATAACCAGAACTTTCACAACAAGAGATGTTAAGCCAATGATGATCCTCTTTTTATTCATTTCTCTCTGGACGGGAATATTACTGTAGTCTTACAGCCCTTTTTAAAGCAATCGAAAATGCACATCTCTAAAATGTCCAGAGAACCTTCACTGTCAACATAAACTCAGTCAAGCCTTCAGAGTGTTAAGAATGCTTGAAGTCCCTCAACTTGTACTCTCTGGAATGTAGGCGAGAAAGATGCAACATAATCTATACCAGGAAAATTCTGAAGGGACTAGTTCCAAATCTGTACACAGAAATCGCTCCCTACGAAAGCAAGAGGGTTGGCAGAGGGTGCAAAATACCCTGTTGAATAGTAGAGATATCAGTAAAGAGACTTAAGATTTTTTGGCATCCTCCATCCATAAGGGAAATTAATAACAGACTCCTGGTTGTACTTAAGAAGGAACTTGATAAGTTCCTCAGGTCAGTTTTTGATCAGCCTAGCTGTGGATTTCGTGTGGCTAGCACCAACAGCCTGGGTGACCAGGCCATCCACCGAGAGGCCTGGTCTGGGACTGGGCCGGGAGGGTGTTAACCCCTAGGACCACACTAGAGGTCCCGGAAGACCTCTGGAAACTGGCTGGCAAAACAGAGCCAAGACACAATGGTAAGGGGAGAGAATACACAGGTATGCGGGACCTTTATTGACAACGTTCCCCCACGCAGTAGGCTTTATCAAGTCACAAACAGATAAACCTGGTAAGGGAGGGTGAACAAATATACAGTAGCGAGTAGGAGTGAAGTGAAAAGGAAGCAGGGAGAGAGTCAGGTCACAATGAAGTTGCAAGGACAGACTGTGACAACTCCCACTTCGTATCATGATACAACTTTTAATCGCACACCTCTACCCAACAACCTAGCATTCATTTCTTTTACATACCCATCTATAAACATGTTAGGTAGCCATAGTGATATCACACATCCCTGGCTAAGGTCTAATTTTACTGGAAAATAATCCCCCTTTCCTACACACCGTTTTAAGGAACCTACCACCTATTCCCTACATTTGCAACATCTGCCACATTGCTTCCCTATCCACCTTGTCATATATCTTCTAAATACATAAATATGACAGACAGTTCCTTACTCTTATCTAAGTATTGTTCACCTACAGATTTGAATGCAGATACTATGTATATACATGCCCTTCCTACATCCTCCTTGTTCTTCCCTAATCGTACTTTGTCTTAACAATAAATCCTTCAATAATTCTACCGTACACTACACCCAGTTTACACAGGCTTATCCCACCTATAGTTTATACACTTCTCCTTCCCTTTCCCAGTTATACATATAAACTATGCATGTATAATTCCCTTCATGGATATATTGAATAATTACACCAACCACTCCACACTATATTTCTACCTGCTTTTAGCATGTCAATATTAATGTCATTTGTCCAACTGCATTATCCCTTTCCGTTTTACCCACCGATTCACGTACTTCCTATTTCCCTTTCACTTTACTTCTTACCTTACTCCTCCAAAGATTGATCGCCTTCCCTTGCTCAAGTTGAACGCGCCTTCCCTCACCCGCGCACACACACGCGCGCGCACACACACACACACACGCCACACACCACACACACACAGCCAGTAACGCTTCTCAAACACGCACACACCAGCCAAAGCAAAGCATGAATGGGGAGGCAAAAAGACTGCAAACACAGTAAGGCTAAGACACAGACTACAGCACCTCACCACAGGACAAACACCGGGACCACACACCCAGCACAGCACCGGCGCACACATC
This sequence comes from Cherax quadricarinatus, assembly GCF_026875155.1. NCBI lineage: Eukaryota > Metazoa > Arthropoda > Malacostraca > Decapoda > Parastacidae > Cherax > Cherax quadricarinatus. The sequence goes on along the minus strand of NC_069490.1, from coordinate 15,320,654 downwards.
ACCAAATAACCGAAAGAGCATAGGACGCACTGCAAACCTAGAACAGCGTGGAACCTTAATGGGTCGTTCAGACTGTACAGTTGTTATGTTCCATAATGGAGTATGCAGTCTAATTTGGGAACGACACCAGGCAAGTTCCGTCAAGGAAACGTTCGAAAGTACAAGTGGTTTCCTACTAAGTAGTCCAATACTCAAGGAATGTGTTGAAGGTAAGGGAAAGGCCTAGACGACACTAACTCCTGAAGATAGGATACATATCAACACACACAATATGGAATAGACAAGTGGACAGATAATAGGATTTATAGAGGATAAGTAATATATAGGGTTTATAACATGGAAGTTAATAATTCAGAAGTCATAGGTACGTTAGGAATTCCTCCCTCAAAGATTGTCAGCAATAAGCCTTGCAAATGCAACAAAGCCAGGAACCATGATAGTTTTAAGAGAGGTATACCCTCAGAAGCTTGAAGAGAGGGGAAGAGACGAACTCAGAGGCTGTGAGAGGGCAATGGAGCTGAGTCCGACCCTGACCACAATTAGGTGACTACAATTAGGTGAGTACACACACACACACACACACACACACACACACACCCACAGCAAACACACGCTACACAGCACACACTCAAAGCAGCAACCCCACCCAAAACCACACCACACTCACACACGCCACACACCGCACACAACCCCACACACACGACCCCGCACGCGCGCAAAACCACACAATAATCCCCCGAAAAAAGCGTGAAGATGCAAAATACAACAGGGGATTGAAAAAGATAGTTCTAGGCCCTTTCGGTTGCAGTTAAACATCACATCAAACCTTGCAATTTGCATAAATTGAGTAGGAAATCCGGGGTATTTGTTTTGGGAAGCTCTCCCCCTGAACGAATCTGCGGGATTTCCTACTTATTTCTGCAATATCAAGTTTGATGTTGGTGCAACACAAAAAGGCCCAGGGCACACTCATCTCCTCCGTGATTTATAATATAACACCACATTATAATATATATATATAATTTTTATATATATAATAATATATATTTATTTATATATAATATAAATTTTTTATTTTATACACCGCCCCCACTTCAAAACAATACGCAGCTTAAATAAGCCGTTGCCAAACTTGCACACAAACCCCAGCAATTCCGGTGGAAGGTTTAAGTCCACGAACCCTCGAGGTTTGAGAGAGGCTTCGCTGGAACGAGACGAACTCAATGGGCTGCCAGCAATTGACTGGGTGCATACCGTGCAATACGGGACCTCCAGCTATCCTGCTCGGAATGGAGTTGCTCCAAACTCAGAGAGGGGATGGGAATACCACCTCTCTATCTGCGAATATTCCCTGTACCGAAGATATCCTCGTTTGGAAATATCTCCCTCCTGATATACCCATGCGGTATTGGACGACCACCCTCTATCTGCGAATATTCCCAGTGCTGAGGGTATCCTCGTTTAGGGAATATCTCCCTCCTGATATCCCCCCCCCAGTATTGAATGTCTCGTCTTGGAATACTCGTCTTAATATTTCTCCCTATAAATACTACTATCAAAGACTTATACTGACAATGGAATATCCGCATCAAAATCCACGAATGTGTCAGCTTAGGAATAATATCAAAGAAATATTCCAGTTGAAATATTCTCCTCTAACGCAGTGCTGTTACATATAACTGTGCACGCTTGTGCGCCCCGAGAATGCGCTGAGAAAAGTTGATGACAGTGCGTCAAGGTAATAACATGTATTAAACCTAAACACATTCACCTATATTACTAAAATATTATTGAAGCGTTTTAAATGAGGTGATTTACACGCCTACACTCGTGTTATTTACACTCCTACACGTGTTATTTACACGCCTACACTCGTGTTATTTACACGCCTACACTCGTGTTATTTACACGCCTACACTCGTGTTATTTACACGCCTACACTCGTGTTATTTACACGCCTACACTCGTGTTATTTACACGCCTACACGTGTTATTTACACGCTTACACTCGTGTTATTTACACGCCTACACGTGTTATTTACACGCTTACACTCGTGTTATTTACACGCCTACACGTGTTATTTACACACCTACACGTGTTATTTACACGCTTACACTCGTGTTATTTACACGCCTACACGTGTTATTTACACACCTTCACGTGTTATTTATACGCTTACACTCGTGTTATTTACACGCCTACACGTGTTATTTACACGCTTACACGTGTTATTTACACACCTTCACGTGTTATTTATACGCTTACACTCGTGTTATTTACACGCCTACACGTGTTATTTACACGCCTACACGTGTTATTTACACGCCTACACGTGTTATTTACACGCCTACACGTGTTCTTTACACGCCTGCACGTGTTATTTACACACCTATAATTTTGGCATTTACAAACCTACACCTGTGGTATTTACACACTTACACTCGGGTCATTTACACACCCACACTAGGGTAATTTACACGCCTACATTCGGGTCATTTAAATACTTACACTAGGATTATTTACACACATTCAGATCATTTACACACCTACGCTCAGGTCATTTACACACCTACACTTGGGTCATTTTACAAACCTACACTCAGGTCATTTACACACTGACATAACTCTGAATCCCCATCAACATGTAAATGCACTCACACACGCGAGTAACATTATCAGAACGTACTTGCCTAGCATTTACAAACGCACACGTATAATCATCATTGCAATCATACGGACGTATAATCATCCCGGCAATCATACATTAACATGCTAATATAATTGCATATAATCCGACCCTATCACTAGCACACCAGAAACTAAAAAATTATACGTCAGGGGAACACACACTCGTACGATAAGTTAATTGTGTATGATAAGTTACGTATTATTGGGGGAAATATGCTCGCAACCACAAGGGATCGAAACCCACTTACAGGGGAGCGACACCCACTAACAGGGGATCGAAACCCACTTGCAGGCGATCGAAACCTACTTACAGGGGAGCGACACCCACTAACAGGGGATCGAAACTCACTTGCAGGGGATTGAAACCCACTTGCAGGCGATCGAAACCTACTTACAGGGGAGCGACACCCACTAACAGGGGATCGAAACCCACTTACAGGGGGATCGAAACCCACTTACAGTAGATCAAAACCCAATTACAGTGGATTGAAACCCCCTTTCAGGGATCGAAATGTACCTACAGGCGATCGAAACCCACTTACAGGGGATCGAAACCCATTTACAGGGGATCGACACCTACTTACAGGGGATCAACACCCACTTACAAGGGATCGAAACCCACTTGCATGAAATCAAAACCCACTTACAGGGGATCGAAACCCATTTATTAAGAGATCGAAGCCCACTTATAGGAGATCGAAACCCATTTACTAGGGATCGAAGCCCACTTACAGAGGATCGAAACCCATTTACAGGGGTGACAGCTGCCTTTGAACTATTTTGACTTAGTGGCACCTGTCTACGAACTTCTCTGACTTAGTGGCAGCTGTCTATAAACTACAATAGTTCATAGACAGCTGTCACTAATTTGCAGTATTCTATAGACATTTGTAAGAGTTCAACTCCACTCTTCTCCAGGCTGAGGAACTGACCACCTCAAATACTATTTCTCCAGAGTTGGACTGATTACACTATCTTCACATCTCCACCTCGAATGAAGAAGCCTACTGTGTGGGCGAAACGTTTCGGAATAAAGATCCCTGACTGTTGCATATGTGTCTTATTTATTATACAGGTCTATTTACACAGGCTCACTCACTATCTTCTGTCAGTGTGACTTTGTATATGGTTCAAGTCGGACCGAAACATCGTCGTAAGCTCCTCTCTCCTACGTGCGGGTTGTGTATTGTTTCAGTATTAATGTTGGTGGAATTAACGACAACACGTTAAGTAAAAGAACACGAGAACAACTAGTGTGACATTTTATTGTTACAACGTTTCGCTCTCCATGAGCGAAACGTTGTCACAGTATAACGTGGTATTAGCTGCACTTGTGTCCTTTTACCAAACAACATTACTGATACCAATCTAGTTCTTTATCAATAAATAACCTGTCTTCCCCCCTCCTCCTCCTATCTCTTCCCTCTTTCTTCATTCCCTTGTGTATTCCCATTTTTTTCATTCCTTGTGTATTCCCTCTTTCTTTCTCCTTCCCTCCAAATCCTCTTTTTATCATTTTATCCTTGCTTTCCCTTCTCCCCCCTCTTCTCTTTTCCCCTCCATCTAATTCCATCTTCACCCTCCCTTTCCTGTTTGATGTTTTCCTGACTCCTGTTCCCAGTTCCCTCCCTTTCCACTCTCCTGATGCGCCCTTTCTTTCCCTCCCTCACCTTCTCTTCTCCCATTTAATTCGTTCTATCATCTCCCATCATTCTCCTTCGTAACCCTCCCTCTTTCCTCTTCCTCCTCCTCTCTTCTTCCTTCCTCTCTCCTCCATCCTCACACCTAAGGTCTGGAGTCAATCCCAACTACTGGCAATTGTCTGCTGATTGGTCCGTCGACTTATCACCTGAAACAACACTTCCTCCACGCCCACCACTGCTGTGTGTGTTGTGTATGTGGGTGTGTGTGTGTGTGTGTGTGTGTGTGTGTGTGTGTGTGTGTGTGTGTGTACACTCGCCTGTATGTGGTTGCATGGGTGGCGTCTCAGCTCTTGGACCCACCTCATCGCTGCCCGCTACTGGATTCGCTCTACACTTGCTTCCAGAGCGGCATCATACCTCTTATTAAAGCTATGTATGGATCCTGCCTCTACCGCTCCGCTGTCTGTAGGTCGCTCCACTCACCACCTTGGCTAAGGCTCAATAAATATTTCCTAACATAACTGTGATTCGAAAAGTAAGCCACATTTCCAACAGTTAGGTATCTTTACTCCGAAACATTTCACTCACACAGCAGGCTTCTTCAGTCGAATACAGAAGAGTAAGCAGAAGCAGTAGAGATGTGAAAACGATATAATCAGTCCATCACCCACGAAGACGCATTTCTAAGGGGGTCAGTCCCTTAGCCTGGAACAGTTTTCTCCAGGCTAAGGGACTGACCACCTCAAAACCACGTCTTCAAGGGTGATGGACTAATTACATCGTCTTCACATATCTACTGCTTCTGCTAACTCTTCTGTACACGACTGAAGAAGCCTACTGTGTAGGGGAAACGTTTCGGAATAAAGATACCTAACTGTTGCACATGTGCCTTACTTATCAACCTGTCGGTATTGTATATCCTTATCATATTAATAACTGTGACCCATGTGGGTTTTTCAACTTCCATGCGCGTGCGCGTCATTTTGGTATCCTCCGCAAGAAATGTCAGTCCATCAATCTTTTCAAGATTGATGGACTGACTGCATCGACTCAAGGCTGAGGGACTGATTACCTCAAACTCTTCCTGCTCTTCACCTTTCTCCTTTGTATGGACTGATTAAGCCATTGTGTGGCGAAACGTTTCCTCATTAAAATACCCAAGTGTTGCACATGTGTCTAATTTATCATCCTCCGCAAGGATGATGTGAAACTGTGGTCAGTGTTATATGTTAGCCGTGAAGACGAGAAACTAGAGGCACCAGGAACGTGCCTTGGGGTACTCACCTTTCTACTTTGCTAAGACTAATTTTTCGTTGTCCGATTGTTAGAAAAATTTACTTTAATTTTTTTTTACATTTCTGATCATGCCTACTGACCTTCCACTACCAACATCACCACTACCATTACTACTACCAGCACTACCACTACTACCAGCATTATCACTACTTATTTTTCTTCATGCTCATGTTCATATAGGTTTGCCAGGACGGGTTCTGGTCTGGGTCTTCTCCATCTAGTGACCCGCAGTGGCTACCGAAGGAGTGTTGAGAGTTGGTACAGGTGCGGTACTGTTTACAGCCCTACGGAAGGGAATAGCCCTATGACAAGGCACCTCAAGTGGAATACCGCTTACAGCCCTATGGCGGGGGCAGCCCTATGACAAGGGCACGGTGACTCTCTCAACTCCAACTGAGCCATTCCTGGTACTCAGGTTGCAGCCCGAGTGCCAGAACGACTCGGGAGATTCTTCGGAAGTGTGTTGAACACCTAATGTCTAACAGACGTCCTGGATGTCTCTCTCTCTCTTTATCTTCCTCTCTTGGTCCCGTCCTTGCCCCCTCGCCTATATATAATGGCGTCCTCACTTTCTGTGTTAGTGTGACTTTGTAAATGGTCCTAGTCGGACCGAAACATCGTGGTAAGCTTCTCTCTCCAATGTGCAGGTTTTTTGTGCCTACTGACCTCATTTTATGGGGCATTAAACAATGGTCAAATCTGAAATACCTTTGCAAATGCCATCTTGTTTGACTGTCTTCCAAAGACTCCATGACTGTGCAATAATGATCAATTGTGATAGGCATCCTAATAATAATAATAATAATAATAATAATAATAATTTCTACAAGTACATAATACAACATTATACAGATCATTAGCTGATATCAGTGACATACTATACAGAAAGCCCTGGTTATGCAGAGCATTTCGGGCAACTCAGGTTAAACTTGTCCCCAGGATGCGACCACACCAGACGGCTAATACCCAGATACCTACCTGCTGTTAGGTGAACAGGGACAGCAGGTCTCTTAAGGAAACAGGCCCCAATGTTACCAGCCGTACCGGGGATCGAACCGCGGACCTCAATGTGAGCTGAGTGCGCTACCAATCAAACTAAGGTTGAATAGCATTGTACAAGATACGTCATGCTTTTCCACCAAATTAGTAAATTCACTCGGGTCTTGCAACGCTGTCCTGCCATCGTCAAACAAAAAGTCTTGACCTGACCCAAAAGCAAACCATACGTCACCGTATTACAGAATGGATACAAATGCTCTGGAAAACTTACAGAGGAGGATGACAAAGATGATCCCATGTATCAGAAATCTTCCATATGAGGATAGACTGCGGGCCCTGAATCTGCACTCTCTCGAAAGGCGTAGAATTAGGGGGGATATGATCGAGGTGTATAAATGTATGTAAATAGCGTGCTGAAAATTTCCAGCCAAGACAGGACTCGCAGCAATGGTTTCAAGTTGGAAAAATTCAGATTCAGGAAGGATATAGGAAAGCACTGGTTTGGTAATAGAGTTGTGGATGAGTGGAACAAACTCCCGAGTACAGTTATTGAGGCTAAAACGTTGTGTAGTTTTAAAAATAGGTTAAATACACGAGTGGGTGTGGGTGGATGTGAGTTGGACCTGACTAGTTTGTGCTGCTGGGTCTGGTGCCGTGCTCCTTCCTTGAGTGGAGGTGACCAGACTGGGTGGGTCATTGGGCTAATCCGGGGGGGAGGGTCATTGGGCTTATCCGGGGGGGGGGGGATGGGGGGGGGGGCACCTGCTCCGCATGGGTCAGTAGGCTTGTTGCAGTGTTCCTTCTTTATGTTCTTATGAAAGCGACATCGTCAAAATATGTGACATCGTCCAAAAGTGGTCGTGTAGTGGTTCAAAAGCATTTCTGAAAATCATTAAAAATGTGTTTTGACGTCGTCCAAAAGTAGCTTTGATGTCTAGAAACAGGTCTGACGTCTGGAAGTAGCTTGGCATCTAGAAGTAACCGACGACTAGAACCAACTCTGATTTCTAGAAGCAGTTCCGACGTCTCCCGAAAGCAACCCTGACGTCTAAAAAGAAGCACTTATGTAAACCAAGCCGTGACGTCGCCCACTGTCTATAAATAAGCCTGTGACGTCGCCCAGAGAGTATAAATAAGCCCTTGACGTCCTAAAGCGGCCCTCACGTATAAATGAGGTCCTGACATCGTCCAAAAGCAGCCCTGACGTCGTCAGCTGTTATTGATTTGCGCATCTCTAACCGACGCTGAAGAGAGGGAGGGGGAGGGAGGGGAAGGGAGGGGGAGAGGAGGGGGTGTATGGGTGTTGGTTTTGGGTGTGGGTGGGGAAAGGACAGGAGTGAGGGGAATGTTAGGGGTGGGAGGAATGTTAGGGGGTGAGGAGAATGTTAGGGGTGGGAGGAATGTTTGGGGGTGAGGAGAATGTTAGGGGTGGGAGGAATGTTTGGGGGTGAGGAGAATGTTAGGGATGGGAGAATGTTAGGGGGTGAGGAGAATGTTAGGGGTGGGAGGAATGTTAGGGGGTGAGGAGAATGTTAGGGGTGGGAGGAATGTTTGGGGGTGAGGAGAATGTTAGGGGTGGGAGGAATGTTAGGGGGTGAGGAGAATGTTAGGGGTGGGAGGAATGTTAGGGGGTGAGGAGAATGTTAGGGGTGGGAGGAATGTTTGGGGGTGAGGAGAATGTTAGGGGTGGGAGGAATGTTAGGGGGTGAGGAGATGTTAGGGGTGGGAGGAATGTTAGGGGGTGAGGAGAATGTTAGGGGTGGGAAGGAAATGTTAGGGGTGAGAGGGGATGTTAAGGGGTGAAAGGGTGTTAAGGGGTGAAAGGGGTTTTAGGGGTGAAAGGGGTGTTAAGGGGTGAAAGAGGTGTTATGGGGTGAAAGAGGGGGTGTTATGGGGTGAAAATGGCGTCTTGGAGCAGGTGTGTGTTACGGTGTGTCAAGGGGTGAGTGAAGCATCAATATCTACCTACCTGGATTATACCCTGAGGGTATAATCCAGGTTGGACTGGGCCGCGGGGGTCAATGCCCCCGCGGCCCAGTCCTTGACCAGGCCTCCTGGTGGATCAGGGCCTGATCAGCCAGGCTGTTACTGCTGGCCGCACGTAGTCAAACGTAAGCACCACAGCCTGGCTAGTCAGGAACTGACTTTAGGTGCCTGTCCAACTTCCTCTTAAAGAGCACATTAAACTAACAAGTCATTCAACACTCTTAGACGAAAAAAAAAAGTAAATACAACACAAACAAGGATAAAACACTCAACACAACTACTATTATACCAAGTAAGAACAACTAACATCAGTTTAAGATTCCATAAAATTATTAGTGTCAAAAGATTCTCCTAAAAGTTCCTCGAGGTCCTTACAGGCACCTCGGTAATTATGAAAACAACATGCGTAGGCCACTGTGCCAGTTGGCCCACTGACTTATGCACGGGTCTGGAGATTTGCGACTCGCTTGCCATGGGTTCTAACACCACCCGTACCCTGTTTGGCTTGATATCGTGTTATTACGACTTCAGTGAATCAAGATGTAAGCGAAGAGGCCTATGCCGTGGGGAGTGTTCAACTACGCACCACAATTATCTGCACTCCACCAGCTACAGAATATGAGGGGGCAGGAGCACCTCCTCACAAGTGATCACCGCAAAGCCAACACCATCTTTGTTCTTAGAACCATCAGAAAAATATCTTTACCTCTGAAACAAGATCAAAATTATGCTTCCAAGAAATTAGCCAAGGTCACCAGCATAGATGATCACAAGGTCATGGTCCAAACACAATGTTGCGGAAAGCTTCATACGAACAAATGGGATATCTTCCTCCTGAGATCAAAACATAAGACGGGTTGCCAATGGACGCCAAAACCATAACGGGTAGCACAGACTTAGCGCCAGGGAAAGCTCACCAGATCCAACATAGAGACTCGTCGGGAGAAGCACGAAATGAGTCACCGTCTTTAGAGTGGAAAATCAGTAACCCTAAGGATTGGTCCACTTCCTAGTGCTGTTTATTGGTCACCTGGAGTCTTTTGACAGGTCACACCAGAAGTAGAGGCCGTGCAGTACACTGCGACATCATGCATATACAGTGAGGGGTTGACACCACCAGGGACAACACTGGCCACACCGTCAATGAATACTTTAAAACAAGTTGCTCAAACTATTGCCCTGAGCGACCCCGTCCTCCAGGGAATAACACGAACCGAAGGAAATGAAGAGTCGTCTCCGCTTGTGTCTGGGAGTGTGGGGTGTCAGGGGAGGGGGAAGAATGGACTACCATGGGTGAGAGGGATATTAGGGAGGTGGATTATCAGGGAGGGATCTGTGATGAGTCAGGTGAGAATGACAATGGTGTCGGGGGGAGGGGGGATGAGAGGCACATCAAGAGATGAGAGGGGTGCCAAAAGGTATTTGGAATGAGAGGGGTATTATGTTTAAGAGGAATGAGGCCTCTAGGCCTATTGGACGGTGGAAGAGTAGGCCTACCGGCACTGTTCCGTTTTTCTACTTAACAGTTT
>NC_069490.1:15248012-15305512 GCF_026875155.1 Cherax quadricarinatus | reverse complement strand
CATGCTTTTCCAGGTGTGGGTTCCATGCTGGTGCTGCATACTCTAAGATAGGCATGACGTACGTTGCATACAAGGCCAGGAATGACTCACTGAGAGCGTGCGTGCGTGTGTGCGTGTGTGTGTGTGTGTGTGTGTGTGTGTGTGTGTGTGTGTGTGTGTGTGTGTGTGTGTGTGTGTGTGTGTGTGTATGTGTGTGTGTTTGCGCGCGTGCGTGTGCCCTCGCATACAACCATTCACACACAATTACCCCTGAACTAACACTCACACAATATCAGGCCAGAGTCAACATAGTTCCACACGGGGAACCAATCACTATAAAGGCAGAGAGAGAGAGAGAGAGAGAGAGAGAGAGAGAGGAGAGAGAGAGAGAGAGAGAGAGAGAGAGAGAGGAATCTTTCACACACAAAGACACACACACACACACACAAACAATCACACTATAGAAAAGACAAATAGAGAACAGAAGGTGTTAATGGTTGAAGGAAGAGATTACTGATAGAACAAACATTAACTTTGAAATAAAAGTGGATATTGCAAGCAATTCTGAACTAAGGGAGACTGGTGACAGAAAATAGTTACTTTTTTTTGCACTGTGCAGGAAAGAAAATGAATTAAGAGGACAGTCTAGATAGCTAAAACCTTCAAAACAAGGGATGCAAACCAATGATGGTAAAGTTACTTGTTCTCTCCAGGCCGGTGTATTGCTGTACTATTTAACAGCTCCACTCAAAGCAGGCGAAATTGCGGAACTGGAGAATGTGTACAGAACTTTCACTGCTCGCATACACTAAATTACTGATCTGTACTCCCTGGAATGTAGGAGAGAGAGATGTAAAATAATCCATTTGGTAAATTCTTATAGTATTAGCCCCAAATTTGCAATAAAAACACACACACACACAAATCATTCCCAATGAAAGTAAGAGGATTGGCAGACAGTGCAAAATACTCCCAATGAAATGGAGGGATGCAATGAGAACACTAAGGGAAAAATTCTAAGCGTGAAGGGACCAAGACTTTTCAACGTCCTCCCTTCATACATAAGGGGGATTACATATAGACCCCTGTTGTCTTCAAAGAAATTGAACAATTTTCTCAAGTCAGTCCCTCATTAGCCGAGCTGTGGACTTTCATGTGGATATTATTGGGAGACTAAAACACACACACACCACACACACACACACACACACACACACACACACACACACACACACACACACACACACTGGAAATCCATTGGGATCTACCCACACAGGTTCGAATCCTGTCTGAAGCTTAAGTTTCTTTTTAAGATGATGTATGATAAGGCTCATGGAGCAGGGAGGGGATCTATTAGCGACCAGTAAAGAGGCGGGGCCAGGAGCTATGAGTCGACCCCCTGTAGCCAAAATCAGGCGAGTACACACACACACACACACACACACACACACACACACACAACGTACATGAAACATGACAGCATCTGGTCTTCACCCTACACTCTATAAGCCAACCTATATTTTTAACTCCTGCTAAAGGCAGACGTAGGATGGACGTAAAGATGAAAGATGTAGGGAAAAGAAACAGAATACATTAGAGGTGATTATGCTGGGATAAAAGGTTCAAGAATGGAGTACACTGTGCAAGAAATAATAAGACAAGACAGTGTACAAGATGGAGAAACTGTTCACGATATGCAAATTAAGCCATAAACATGTTTATACCAGCCAGGAGGAATGAGAAACAAGACTTTTTTTTGGATAAAAAAAAAAAAAATTGTAGTGGAAAAAGAAAAGAGTAAATGACATAAAAAACCCAAACAAAACCCAAGGGAAAGATAGTGGGGGAAAAGAAAATCAAAGGGAAAAACGGTATGAAAAGGGTAAAAAAGGGAAAAGCCCCAAAAACGAAAAGGGCTGTAAAAAAGGGGAAAAACAGGGGAAGACAAATTTGCTTTGCAAAAAAAAAAAAAGGGGAGAGAGCTTTAAAGGGTCCCCCTCAAAGAACGAGGGGGACAAATAGGACGGGGGAATAAAAAATATGTACAAAAAACAAAATGTTCAGAAAGCACTTCTGGAGATGTGGAGGGGAAGGGGACGAAAGGGGAAAAGTTAAGAGCAAAAGAAGTGGGTAAACAACACGACCAGAGAAGAAAGGTTTCGTGGAAGATGCTAGGGAGAAGAAAAACGAGCCCGAGTAAAAACACGACAGAGAAAAAGGTTTTCATGGAAGATGCTGGGGAGAAGAAAAACCAGAGCCTCGAGAAAAAAAAAAACCCCGACAGAGAAAAAGGTTTTCGGGGAAATGTTTAGGGAGAAGAAAAAAACAGAGCCTCGAGTAAACAACACGAAAAAAGGAAAAGAAATTTTTTCAGGGAAGATGCTGGGGGAAAAGATACAGAGCCCCCGAGTAAAACAACCCCGACAGAGAAAAAATGTTTTCATGGAAGATGAAGGGGGGAAGATAAACAGACCCTCGAGTAAACAACAGGGAACAGAGAAAAAGGGGGTTTTCGGGGAAAAGATGCTAGGGAGAAGAAAAACAGACCCTCGAGTAAACAAAAAGACGGGGAAAAAAAGGGTTTTTCGGGGAAAGGGAAGCTAGGGAGGGGGGGAAGATAACAGACCCCTCGAGTAAAAAAAACACACAGAGAAAAAAGGGTTTTCAGGGGAAGATGTAGGAGAAGATAACAGAGCCTGAGTAAACAACAGGGACAGAGAAGGAAGGTCGTAGGGGTGTGGGAAAGAAAAATAAGAACATAAAAACCTGTAGTAAAAAAACAGTAGAGAAGGAAGGCCTTCGAAATATAAAGGGAAAATTTTTTAAAACCAAAAAACCAAAAGGGTGAAAAATAGACAGGGAAGGAAGAAATCCAAGAAAATTTTTCGAGTGCCACATGCTCTGGGGCTTCTCCATTACCCTAAATACACTGAAATAAAACACTTAAACTGCACTTTTTCTGTCCCCCCCCTCAGGGGACTCGTCCGCAAGCTTCAATACTCAGAATCATTTACCAAAAAATTTTAAGAATCAAGAAAAAAAAACACAGAATAAAAACAACAAGGGTGAGACCGAGCCGTGAGCGCAATGACTACAGAAGGGCAAAACGTAAACATAAAGGCCAATAAGAAGGGTAAAAAGGACTCTCCAGTGAAGACCGTCTAGAAAAGGAAGAAAAAAGGGTAAGAAATTTTAAAGGGAGAGGGGGGAAAAAATAAGGAGATGAAAGATAAAAAACTGGGGTTTTCAAAAAGAAGCCCCACAAAACCCGGGGCAGAAAGAAAAAAAACCCCTTTCAAATTTCCCCGCGTTGCAAGTTTTTTCCCTAATTTTTTTTCATCCACGTGTACAATTTGGGAAAACCGAGTGAATGTGTGTACACGAGCCCCACTGACCATGCTAACCCAGGGCATAATCATACAAAACCGGGGTAAATGATTACTAAAACCCAGATCTTGATCATTCTAATCTGATTTTTTAAATAAATCCAAAACCAGCTTCTTGATAAACACCATTATCACCTTAATCATTCTCTTCTATCAATCTAGCTTAATCCTCCTAACCCATTTTCCCCTGATTTAAGAATTTGATGGCCGGGGCCTTTTAACGCAATTTTTGAGCATTATAAAAGACTTCATAATCATTTTTAATGAACGTAATTTTATCATTTTTAACGGACGCTTGAATTTATTTAACGCACTTCAAAAAACAAATTTTAATGAAGGTACTGATCAAATTTACCTTTTCCCCATTTACCTACGAAACCGCCTGGTGTGAACGCTCTGGGGGGAATGAAAAATGCCCCCGTTTAAGGAAAAACCCCTTTCCCTCCCGTAATTCGCTGAAGGGAAAAAAAATAAGAAATAAGAATCAGAAAATTAAAAAATATAAAAGGGCGTTAAAAAAGAATGAGTAAGAAGGGCGAGGAAAGATGGGAAATTTTTAAAAAAAAAAGGAAAAAAAGGAAGGGGAAAAAAATATGAAGGGGCGAAAGGGGTTTTTTGGGAAAGGGGGAATAAAGCGGGAAAGGAGCCCAAAAAGGAAAAGGGGACCCGGAAGAAAAAGATAAAGGGGCGAAGGGAAAGTGGACGAAAGGGGGCAAGAGGCGAGGGGGAGGAGAACAGAAAAATACTCCACACTGGGTTTCTCCCCAAAAAACCCCGGAGACCAACCATCCCGTTAGGCCTACTTTCAACCCAAAAGCTTTTCACACCCCAAAACCCCCCACCCCCTCCCAAACCCCCCCTATCAACCCGCCGCGCGGCCCGGTTTCTTTTTCATTCCCACACATATTTCCAAATTCCCCTTTTTTTTCCAAAATGCAAACCAAAAGTAATTTAAATTTTAGGGAATCGAAGCAGAGGGAAGTACAAGTTGGAATTTTAATTTTAATTTAAATAAATTGTTGGGGGCTGGACTGTAGCAATTAAATTTGTAAGGTTTTATTGGCTATTTCCCAAAAAATTTCACAAAACATAAGAACATAAGAAAGGGGGGAAACACTGCAGGAGGGGGCCCGTTTGGGCCCCTACTAGGCAGGTCCTTTTTTCAATTCCCTCCCCCTAACAAAAAAATTTTCCCCCCCCCAATTTTCAATGCCACCCAAGAAAAAAGCTCTGAAAAGTGAAAGTCCCACCCCAAAACCAAAAACCCCCCCCACCCATGTACTTATCCAACCTAAAAAATTTTTAAAATACCCCAAAATTTTCCTTTTGCCTCAAAAAAACCCCAAAAGGTAGACGGGTTCCCCCTCTACAAACCCCAATTTTTTCCCAAAACCCAAAACTTTTCCTATGTCCCTTTTTGAATCTAAACTTAAACTAATTTAAATCCCCTTAAATTTCGGGTTCTCTCTTGAAAAGACATCCCTCAAGACCTTATTAAATATCCCCCTTTTTTAATACCCATCTTCCCCCTTATACACCTGATAGGTCCCCCCCTCATTCTTGTCTAACAAGTTTAATGTAAATTAAGAAATCTTCAAAACTTTCTTTTATAAGGGAAAATTTCTAATGCTATGTAAATTTAAATTTTGTCATCCCACGCTGAAAGTTTTCAACGAATTTATGTCCATTTTGTAAATGGAGACCAGAACTGAGCTGCAAAAATCTAGGTGAGGGGCCCTTTCTAATGATGTATAAAGCTGCAGTAAAGACCTCTGGACTTTTGTTGCTTACACTTTTGATATAAATCCCCTAACTATTTTTCCCCTTTTTACTACCTTTGGCATTGCTTTTCTTTGGTTTTTAAAGGTTTCTGTCACCATAACCCCAAGCCCTTTTTCGCAATTTTGTATGGCTAAGTTTTTAAATCATTTAACTTTTAAGTACTAGGGTTTAAGGGCACTCCCAAGCTTCAGAAACCCTTTCATTTATCTAACCCCCTCTGCATCTCCACTTTTTTTGGAAACCCAAAATAGAGTTTGCCAAATTTCCCCCTGAATTCCCCAAAAAATTACGTTGAATCAAAAATCCACCCATCTTTGTGTCCCTCGGGGAATTTGCTCATTCACTAGTAATTTCCCTTTATCAAAATCATTGATTAAAATTATAAAAAACAAAGGGCCCCCAAAAAATGATCCGTGGAAGCCACTTGAAAAAACCCCACTCGGTTTGAAAAAAAAAAATTTTTAAACCCCCTTTTGGACACTCTGCTTTCCCCGTCAGTGAGCCATGATCGATCCCACGGAGCACTTTTCCCCCCAATGCCCCTGAGCTGGGGTAATTTTTTTTAACAGTCCCTTTTGGGGCGGAACCTTTTATCAAAAGCCTTACTAAAATCCCAATAAAAAATATCAAAATTTTTTATCCTGGTCAACAGCCTCAAAAGCTTTACTGAAGAAAGTTAATAAATTAGTTAGACAAGACCCCGGCCCCCTTGTGAATCCACCCGAGTATCATTAACCCCAAACTATGCTTTTCGAGATGGCTTTTATAATCTCAGCTTAAAAATTGACTTTGTAAAATTTTCCTCCCAAATTTAGGTCAGGAAAAACATCAAAATGGTATACATACCGACAGGGGTTTTTAGGTAAGGGCCCCATATGCAAAAAGTTAGACATCTTTTTTCCGAAACGTTTCGCCTACCAGTAGGCTTCTTTTAGTCGAATACAGAAAGTAGGAGGGGCAGTAGAGAGGGGAAGCATGTAATCAGTCCATCACCCTTAAAAAAATCGTAGAATTTTTAGGTTGTCATCCCTCCCGGGCCCGGAGAAGTTCCCGTTCCATACAGGAAAATATCTGAAGGATCAAGCGAAAGTGTGGAGGCTTAAATACTTTTCGGAAAAGGGGAGGTGAGGGGGAGTATAGTAGAGTAGTAGTAGTGGGGGGGCAACTGAGGGTCATTGTCCCTCCAGAAACCAAACCCCCCCCCACAAATTTAAAAGCTTGGGCCAAGGTGTTTTTTTTTGGGACCAAGATGCCACGTGTTTTCAGTGCGAAAAAAGAACATCAAAATGGTATACCCAAAACCGGGCAGGTTGTTAGGGAAGGGCACATATGCAACAGTTAGGAAATCTTTTAAACCCCCAAACGGTTTTGCCTACCCCCTTGGGTTCTTCAGTCGAATTTCAGAAAGTAGGCAGGAGCAGTAGAGGGTTGGGAAAACGATGTAATCAGTCCATCAACCCCTTTAAAATCGTAGAATTTGAGGTTTTTCATCCCCCGGCCCGGAGAAGTTTTAGTTTTCCCTAGTTTTGGAACTATCTGAAGTCAACCCACCGTGTGGGGGCCCCTTTAAATACTGTCGGAAGGAGGGGGTGAGGGTAGTAGTAGTGTAGTAGTGTAGTGAGAGGCCCAAATGAAGGGCATGTCCCTTCAGATTTCCAAAACCCCTTTTCACTTGGGGAAAAACCCTTTTCCCCAAGGGGTTTTTCCTGTACCAAGAAAGCCACGTGGGTTTCAGTGTCTGACAAAAAGAAATCAAAATGTATACAATACCGACAGGTTGTTAGGGAAAAACATATGCAACAGTTAGACATCTTTATTTCCCAAACCCTTTCCCCCTACACAGTAGGCTTCTTTTAGTCGAATTCGAAAATAGGGAGGAAACAGTGAGATGTGAACCCGGGTGTAATCAGTCCCCCACCCTTAAAGTCGTAGAAAAATTTTAGGTTTGTCAGTCCCCCGGCCTGGAGAAGTTCAGTTCCATAGCAACTATCTGAAGAACCCAAACGACGTGTGGAGGCTTAAATACTGTCGGAAGGAGAGGTTTCAGGGTAGTAGTAAATAGTAGTAGTAGTAGTGAAGGCAAATGAGAGGTCTGTCCCCCCTCGATCCCAAACCCCTTTTCACTTGAAAAACTTGTCCAAGGGGGGTTTTCTGTAAACCCAAAATGCCACGTGTTGCAGTTCTGACAAGAAGAACATCAAAATGGGATACAAAACGAAAGGTTGTTAGGTAAGACAATATGCAACAGTTAAAATCCTTTTTTCCCAAACGTTTCGCCCACACGTAGGATTTTTCAGTCGAATTTCAGAAAGTAGGCAGGGGCATGAGATGTGGGAAGGGCGATGTAATCAGTCCATTTACCCTTTTAAAATCGTGAATTTGAGGTTGTCAGTCCCCCCGGCCTGGGGAAGTTCAAATTCCATAGTCAGGGAAATATCTAAACAAACAAAAGTGGGAGGGTTTAAAAACTGTGGAAAGGGGAGTTCAGGGTAGTAGTAGTATAATTTGTAATAGTGAGGGGGCAACTGAGAGGTCATGTCCCTTTTCAGATCCCAAACCCTTTTTCACTTAAAAGCTTGTTTCCCAAGGGGTTTTTTTCCCGTACCAAAGTTTCCACCCGGGGGGGAGTGTTGACAAGAAAAACATTTAAAATGGGATTTTCAAAAACCGACAGGGTTTTTAGGTAAGGGCACATATCAACAGGTTTGACATCTTTTTTTCCGAAAAGTTTCGCCCACACAGTAGGGTGGGTTATCGTCTTCACATCCTACCCGCTCCCGCCTACTTTCTGTATTTTGACTGAAGAAGCCTACTGTGTAGGGGAAACTTTTTTGGAAAAAAAGATGTCCCAACGTTTTCCTTTTGGGGTCTTACCTAACAACCTGTTTGGGTTTTTTTTTAAACCCTTTTGATGTTCTTCTTGTCAACACTTTCAAACCGTGGGAAACCCTTTGGTTTCAGAAAAAACCTTTGGGCAAGCTTTTTTAAAATGAGAAGGGTTGGATAGAGAGGGGGCATGACCTTCAGTTGCCTCTTTACTCTAATACAATACTAACTACTACCCTGCACCTTCCTTCCGACAGTATTTAACCCCCACACTGTCGCTTGATCTTTTAAAGTTCCTGCTATGGAACTGAAATTCTCCAGGCCCAGGGACTGACCCAACCCCAAAAAACTACGACTTTTAAAGGGTTTATGGACTGATTACATCGTCCCTTTACATCTCACTTTCCCTGCCTATTTTTTGTATTCGCTGAAAAAACCTAATGTGTAGGCGAAAAATTTCGGAATAAAGTTTTCCCAAAATTTGCAATGTGTCTTAATAACAACCTGTCGGTTTGTATACCATTTTGATTTTTCCCTTTTTGTCAGACACTGCAACAAGTGGCTTTTTGGGCAGAAAACACCTTGGACAAGCTTTTCAAGTAAAGGGGTTTGGGTCTGGGGGAGGACATGCCTCTCAGTTGCCTCTCCTACTACTACTACATACTACTACCCTCACCTCTCCCCTTTCCCACAGTATTTAAAACCCCCACCCCTGTCGCTTGATCTTTAGATATTCCTGATATGGAACTGAACTTCTCCAGGCCGAGGGCTGACAACACAAATTTTTTACGAATTTAAGGGGGTGGACTGATTTTCCCTCGTCTTCACTCCCCTACTCTCCCGCCTACTTTCGTATTTGACTGAAGAAGCCTACTGTGTAGGCGAAAAAGTTTTTGGAATAAAGATGTCTAAAGTTGCATATGTGTCTTACCTAACAACCTTCGGTAAATTTTTATACCATTTTGGGGGGTTCTTTTTGTCAGACACTTTCAAAAAAGGGGAACTTGGTACAGAAAAAACCTTGGGGGCAAGGGTTTTCAAGTGGGGAAGGGTTTGGGTCTGAGAGGGAATAACCCCTCAGTTGCCCCTCCCTCTACTACTACTCTACTACTACCCTGAAACCCCCCCTTCCGACGTATTTAAGCCCCCACACGTCGCTTGGGTCTTCAGATAGTTTCCCCGACTATTCGGCGGGAAATTCTCCAGGCCAGGGGTGACAACCCCAAATTCAAAGACTTTTTAAAGGGGGATGGACTGATTACATCGCTTCAATCTCTACGCTCCTGCCTACTTTTTGTATTCGGGCTGAAGAAGCCTACGTGGGAGGCGAAAACGTTTCGGAATAAAGAGTCAAAATGTTTTCATATGTGTCCCTTTCCTAAAAACCGTCGGTATTTTAAATTTCCCTTTTTATGGGTTTTTCTTGTCAGACACAGCAACACGTGGCATCTTTGGGACAGAAAAACCCCCTTGGACAAAACTTTTTAAGTGAGAAGGGGTTTTTTCTGAGAGGGAATGACCTCTCAGTTGCCTCTCACCCACTACTACTACTACTATACCCACCCCGCAACCCTCCTTCCACAGTATTTAAGCCTCCCCACTGTCGTTGATCTTCGATAGTTCCCGACTATGGAACTGAACTTTTCCAGGCCGAGGGGGCTGACAACCCCAAATTTAAAGACTTTAAGGGTGGGGGGAAATGATTACATCGCTTCCCCATCTCTAAAATGCTCCTGCCTAATTTCTGTATTCGACTGAAGAAGCCTACTGTGTAGGCGAAACGTTTCGGAATAAAAATGTCTAACTTTGCATATGTGTCTTACCTAAAACCTGGGCGGTTTTTGTATAACCCTTTTTATGTTCTTTTTGTCGAAAACTGCAACACGGGCATTTGGTACCGAAAAAAACCCTTTGGGCAAGCTTTTCAAATGAAAAGGGTTTTTTCTGAGAGGGACCAAAAAAACCCCTCAGTTTGGCCCCTCCCTTTTACTACTATACACTTTTACCCTGCAACCCCTCCCTTTCCCACAGTATTTTTGCCTCCACACTGTCGCCTTTATTTCAGATATTTTCCCGACCATGGAACTGAACTTCTCCAGGCCGAGGGGGCTGACAACCTAAATTCTACGACTTTAAAAAGGGGGTTGGGCTGATTTTCAAACGTCTTCCCCTCTCTACTGCTCCTGCCTACTTTCCGTATTCGACGAGAAGCCACTGGTAGGCGAAAAAGTTTCGGAATAAAGATGCTAACGTTGCATATGTGGGCTTACCTAAAAACCCGTCCGGGATTGATACCCTTTTTATGTTCTTCTTTTCAGACACTGCAAAAAACGGGGGTCCCTTTGGACAGAAAACACCTTGGACAAACTTTTCCCGTGAGAAGGGTTGGTTTTGAGAGGGACATGACCTCTCAGTTGCCTCTCACTACTACTACTACTACACTACTACCCCTGCACCTCTCCTTCCGACAGTATTTAAGCCTCCACACTGTCGCTGATCTTCAGATAGTTCCTGACTATGGAACTGAACTTCTCCAGGCCGAGGGACTGACAACCTCAAATTCTACGACTTTAAGGGTGATGGACTGATTACATCGTCTTCACTCTCTACTGCTCCTGCCTACTTTCTGTATTCGACTGAAGAAGCCTACTGTGTAGGCGAAACGTTTCGGAATAAAGATGTCTAACTGTTGCATATGTGTCTTACCTAACAACCTGTCGGTATTGTATACCATTTTGATGTTCTTCTTGTCAGACACTGCAACACGTGGCATCTTGGTACAGAAAACACCTTGGACAAGCTTTTCAAGTGAGAAGGGTTGGATCTGAGAGGGACATGACCTCTCAGTTGCCTCTCACTACTACTACTACTACTACTACTACCCTGCACCTCTCCTTCCGACAGTATTTAAGCCTCCACACTGTCGCTTGATCTTCAGATAGTTCCTGACTATGGAACTGAACTTCTCCAGGCCGAGGGACTGACAACCTCAAATTCTACGACTTTAAGGGTGATGGACTGATTACATCGTCTTCACATCTCTACTGCTCCTGCCTACTTTCTGTATTCGACTGAAGAAGCCTACTGTGTAGGCGAAACGTTTCGGAATAAAGATGTCTAACTGTTGCATATGTGTCTTACCTAACAATTGAGGTCAGGCTTATTGGGCGGTAATTTGACGGTAACGACTTGTCCCCTGTTTTAAAAATAGGAATTACATTAGCCATCTTCCACATATCAGACACTACACCTGTTTGAAGAGATAAATTAAAAATATTAGTTAATGGTTCACAGACTTCCATTTTGCATTCCTTTAGGACCCTTGAAAAAACCTCATCAGGACCCGGCGACTTATTTTGCTTCAGTCGGTCTATCTGCTTCACAACCATTTCACTAGTGACTGTGATGTTACATAATTTATCTTCTTCTAGCCCACTATAAAAATTAATTAATGGAATATTGTTAGTGTCTTCCTGTGTAAAAACTGAGAGAAAATAATTATTAAAAATCGAGCACATTTCATTATCTTTGTCAGTAAGGTGCCCATAGGTATTTTTAAGGGGACCTATCTTATCTCTAACTTTTGTTCTATAGACCTGTAAAAAACTTTTTGGGTTAGTTTTAGAATCCCTAGCAACTTTAATTTCATAGTCCCTTTTAGCTTTTTTATCCCTTTTTATGTCCCTCTTAATGTCAATATACTGATTCATAAGATGATCCTCACCTCTTTTGATACGCCTATAAATTCCTTTCTTATGCCCTAGTAGATATTTGAGCCTATTATTCATCCATTTTGGGTCATTTCTATTTGATCTAATTTATTTATATGGGATAAACGTTCTTTGAGCAGCATGTATAGTGTTCAGAAAACTGTCATATTGATAGCTCACTTCGTTACCCCAGTCAACAGATGATAAGTGTTCTCTAAGCCCATCGTAATCTGCTAAGCGAAAATCTGGGACTGTTACTGAGTTATCGCTACTATCGTACTTCCATTCAATGCTAAATGTAATTGATTTGTGGTCGCTAGCACCCAGTTCCTCTGAAATTTCTAAATTATTAACAAGGGATTCATTGTTTGCCATAACTAAGTCAAGCAGGTTATTACCCCTTGTAGGTTCTGTCACAAACTGCTTCAAAAAACAATCCTGAACTATTTCTAAGAAGTCGTATGATTCTAAATTCCCAGTCAAGAAATTCCAATCAATATGACTAAAGTTAACGTCTCCTAGAATTACTACATTATCGTGCCTTGTGGCCTTAACAATTTCCTCCCATAGTAGTCTCCCTTGGTCCCTATCTAAGTTTGGGGGACGGTATATCACTCTTAAAATCAGTTTTTCATGCCCCTCTGAAAATTCTATCCAAACAGACTCTGTATGTGTTACTTCAGATTTAATACCCGTTTTTATGCAACAGTTCAAGCGATCTCGGACATACAATGCCACGCCACCCCCCTTCCCGATACTTCTATCTACTTGGAACAATTTAAAACCCTGAATATGACATTCCGCAGGCATGTCCCGACTTTTTGAATTAAACCACGTCTCAGTTAAGGCAAATACATCAATGTTACCTGCACTAGCAACTAATCTCAACTCGTCCATCTTATTCCTAGCACTACGGCAATTAGCATAATATACATTGAAAGACTCTCCTTTCTCTTTCCCCTCCCTTCTCATTTCTGTTTTTCTACTAAACCTATTACTGTCCTTATCACCCAAAGTCCCCGGTTTTTCAATATCTACCTCGTTCTGCTTATTACTAGTTCCCCTAGAGCTCGTAATATTACTACACTGGGACTTCACTGTTTTCCTGCCAAAACCCATACCACTAACTATTCCTAGTTTAAAGGATTAGACTGGCATTCCAGATAGAATTTTATTGGCACACAAGACTGACACTCTAAGATTGGCTTGGATTGATACAATAGATGAGTATTGAAACTACAAACAGTGAAGATAGGACACCACCAGCACAACTCTGCTCACTTAACTATAAACAATCGCACGCGTGCAGTGTTATTCGTGGCTCCATGTACCAGTTGGCCGGTACAGCACTGGTGGAGAGGCTCACTACCATGGCTAACTTCTATCTTCATGACAGTCGAATTTGGAGGAGTTCTGCAAGATCGACCAAGTCCTGGCAAGGTAGGCGAAGATTTACTATATCTTTCTGCTGATTATAATTACACACAAAATGCTCCAAATCCTCACTGGCTAAAGTGTTGTCAGTACAAGGACGGATGGATTAGTTTGGACACACCTAAGCTGATGGGAGGGTCCATACTAGCCATTTTCCTGTTTCTTATGATGATGCCGTACAGTTTGTTGAGTGGGTCACGAGAACGGGAGGCGTGTGTTGCTAATTCTACCTCGAAGTTGTGACCTCAGTTTTCCTTGTTAGCTGTGGCCAGTTTAGGGTTTGCTAGTAATCAACATATTACTATCTGGTTATGAACGTTGTAGGATCCTGTGGGCATTGAAGTGGACTGTTTTGATAGCTCTCTCTCTCCCCTTTACTTTGACTTTGGTAAAGTGACTGTCTCGTGTGTTGGTGTCTTCAAGATCACTTATCTTTACACAAATAACCCGCACATAGAAGAGAGGAGCTTACGACGATGCTTCGGTCCGACTTGGACCATTTACAAAGTCACACTGACTTTGTAAACGAGTGTGACTTTATAAATAGTTCAAGTCGGACCGAAACGTCGTCGTAAGCGCCTCTCTTTTATGTGCGGGTTATTTGTGCATCTTTTATTTTTTTTTTTACACAGGGTTTGACAAGGTTAAGGATCCCTAGCTTTATTGACAAGCTATTTACAGGTTAAAGATTCCTAACTTTATTGGCAAGCTAAGAGCTATTACCTACATAAGCTCATTTGAAACATTTTTATTGATATGTGGGTATGCCTTTCTTGAAATCTTTGTTGCTAAATTATTAGTTTTGTGTAATGGGGACGGTGATGGGGTTGTGGGCTGTCCAACGAATTTGAGTCCAAGATCGTCGCTTCAGTGTTTATGCTGATTAAAATGATGAGTGCAGGTTTGTCGACTTGCTGTGGACGCAGAGGAAAAAAAAATAAGTTCTCGTTGAATTTGTTCTTTATAACTAGTTGACAGCTGAAGTTCTTAACCATGTATGTTCGGGTCCTTCCCTGCTAAGTAAGAGTAAGGTCCCAGAGTGGATGGTCTTAAAGGTTACCCTGCCTCTTTAAGAAAGTTGGGTGGCGCACTCTTAGGCAGCTTGTTGTGGAGCTAAAAGGTTATCGAAAGGAGTTGACTGGGAGTGGACCGGAGTGGCAACGTTTCCTCAATACACTGTAGTGGAAAACTGTGCCTGTCTCTGAGGCTAGATGCTCTCTGGAGAAGGGTCGCTTACTTTCCCGTTAAAGTTTCCACAAAACTGCAGAACGAAATGTAGGATGGTACATATCCAGAAGTAGGGTACAAAGGCCGTTCTTTGCAGACCAACACAACAATGTACATGAATGTACTTATGTGCCTATAACACTTATGTGAGCTTCAGAACACTGTAAGATGGCTCGGTATTTACAGAGCACACTGCCAGAGTAGGTCACTCAGCACTCACAGCTATTAAAAAAAATATATGCAACACACAGTAAACACAAAATTAACAAAAGCAACGAACACAAACACTCAACACAAATACAATCACACTTAAAATAACCAACATCAACAAACAAAATCAATGAAATTACTGACTTCAAAAGGAATACGACCACTTAAAAAAAAATACATATATTAAAGGCCCAAAGCTTAAGTACAAACTAACTTTCACTCTGGGTAGAGTTCGTCCAAAGTGAGATAGGATAAAGTGTTACCTATGTCATAACAACATTGGTAGAATTAATAACAAAAAGGCACAATACCGTGACTGGAACAATACACAAATAACCCGCACACAGAAAAGAAAAACTTAAACGACGACGTTTCGGTCCGACTTGGACCACTTACAAAGTCACACTCGGTCCAAGTCGGACCGAAACGTCGTCGTAAGCTCCTCTCTTCTATGTGCAGGTTATTCATGTATTGGTAGAATTCCTAGAGATATGTTAGGTTAAGAGGTCACGTGTGCAACGAACCATTAATAATATGGTAGAACTACCTACAAAATGTTTGGTACATAAACACAGCTGCAACTGTGACGTTTTACTAAGGCAACGTTTTGCCACAATAAAGTCACATTAAGGCACAATATCGTGACTGGAACAATACCCAAATAACTCGCACATAAGAGAGAGAAGCTTACGACGACGTTTCGGTCCAACTTGGACCGAGTGTGACTGTAAATGGTTCATTTCGGACCGAAACGTCGTCGTTTAAGTTTTTCTTTTCTATGTGCGGAGTTATTTATGTAAAATGTCTCATTAGGTGCATCCGTGTTCATTTACCTAACAGCCACTTGACTGCTGCAACGTTCGTTTCCAGGAGCTCTGTCGAGCCCTCACGACTCACGAAATCACAATAACACGATTGTAAACACTCGCCATGGGTTCCAACCCCACCGGTACCGTCGTCTGTCAAGCCAATACCGACAAAGTTCCTGGAGAGCGAAACGTTGCTGCAATAAAACGGCCCACGAGTTGCCCACATGTCCTCCTACCTAGAGGATGTCCCGTAGCTCGGTTGCCAGCGCACTCAGCTAACACACCGAGTTCCATGGTTCGATCCCCGGTACGGGTGGAAACAGGATGTGTTTCTTTAACAGAACTGCTGTTCTATGTTCACCTATCAGTAAAATAGGTACCTGGGTCTTAGATGACAGGTGTGGGTCGTATCCTGGGGACAAAACTGACCTAATTTGCCCGAAATGCTCTGCATAACAAGCGGCTTTCTATACAGTAGTATGTCACTGATGTCAGCTATGGTCTGTATACCTTGTAGATGTACTTGTAGAAATAAAGATTATTAAGATAAACTACAGCCAGGCCTTCCAGCAGCATGAAGACACGCCCAGTGCCCCATGTCTGGCAATGCAGGTGGGAGTGCATGCCACCAGGCAGTTTAGAGAGTTTTACTCTGGGTGTAACAGGGCCATTACAGCGTCTTGGTTTGCACTAATGGGTAGTCTGTGCTCCACTATACACCTTTATACATCACATTCTTCTGACCCGCGCCTCCTCCGGAGGTTACTTGGCCTGCCCGATTACTCTGCAGATTACGCTAGTTTTGGTTATTACCTTTGTTTAGGGTGGACGATGATTTTTGGCTTTAGTGAGGATTACTCGAGTTTTGGAGATAACCTTCCTTTGAAGGGCGATTATTTTGGTTTTGGTGGCGATTACTTTGGTTTTGGAGATTATTTTGGTTTTGGTGGCGATTACTTTGGTTTTGGAGATTACTTTGGTTTTGGAGATTATTTTGGTTTTGGTGGCGATTACTTTGGTTTTGGAGATTATTTTGGTTTTGGTGGCGATTACTTTGGCTTGGGAGCGATTATTTTCGTTTTGATTTTTTTTTTTTTTTTTGGCGATTACCTTGATTTTTTCACCGATTTTCGTTTAAAAAACATCAATAACTCACGTTTTTTCTCAACGTCAACTTCTAAACGTTTACCATTTTCTCAAAATAACAATTTTAAGTTTAATTTAATTTAGGTTAAGTTAATCTAGGTTAAGCTAACTTGGGTTAACCTAAGTTAGCTTAGGAATTACGTAACTCTAAAAAAACTAACATTTAACCACAAATAAGCTATTATTTCTGTTGACACTACTGCTGTTGCTACTGTTGCTCTTGCTAATACTGTTTCTGTTGATACTATTGCTGTTGCTACTGTTGCCCTTGCTAATACTGTTTCTGTTGACACTACTGCTGTTGCTACTGTTGCTCTTGCTAATACTGTTTCTGTTGACACTTTTTGCTAATACTGCTTTTTGTTGCTACTGTTAATCTTGCTAATACTGTTTCTGTTGATACTACTGCTGTTGCTACTGTTGCTCTTGCTAATACTGTTTGCTGACACACTACTGTTGCTCTTGCTACTACCACTGTTTATGCTGTTGTTGCTAGTAATTCTACTGTTACCTCTCCTATCTTCCTCCTCTAGCCTGTCTTCTCTGTTCTTTCTCGCTTAATTGCAACTTGACAATGGTCCAAGTCGGACTGAAACGTAGTCTCTTGGGTTGTAAATTCCAGTTCGGTAGCCCTTCGTGAGCATCCAGGCACCCCTTCCTCCTATTTACTCGAGCGAAACGTTGTTGGATAACCTTCCCTACAAGGGTGAGCTTGAGAGCTGCAACTGCCCTAACAGTAGTTACGCAAGACGTTCCGTGTAGAGCTTCATGTTAGGACAACATTTCAGTGTGTATTGCGTAACTGGGACGCCGTTTCGACCTGTAGACCTTTATTAGGCCAACGTTTCGCTTGCTTGCTCTCTCTCTCTCTCTCTGTAGAGCTTAACTGGGAGCGTCGTGAAGACATTTCGCACTATGTAGATCCTTATACTGGAACAACATTTCTGTCTTCAGAGCAAAACATCGCCTCCATAAAATGTTTTATGATCTATTCTACAAACAGATCATAAAATACCTGAAGACCTGAAGGATACCTGAAGGATGCCTGAAGAATACCTAAGGATACCTGAATACCTGAAGGACGCCTGAAGAATAACTGAATGATACCTGAAGAATACCTAAGGATAACTGAATGATACCTGAGCGATACCTGAATACCTGAAAAATACCGGAAGGATACCTGAAGAATACCCGATACGTGACCGATGTTTACGGGGGTCAACGCCCCCCTCTGGTTGAGTTACCAACTTATTTAATGTTTATTCATCGAAATCAAGTTAATCACTTCAGGACAGCTGATTATATTCATTGTCAAAATTATTTTGATCAAGTTTGGGATTACCTTCTCCAAGACCAGCTGATTTTTAGCGATTAATTTCTAGACCAGCTGATTTTTTTGGGATTAATCTCTCCAAGTCCAGCTGATTTTTCGTACTTCTAAATTTATTTTGGGCCAGTTGGGGATAAATTCCAGGGCACAATTTAAGGGTGCAGTTTAATCAGGGTGGGCGCAGTTAGCCTTCCCTGATAGCAGCTAAAGATGCCATAACTAGGACTCAATGGCACTTTCATGGGAGCTGATAGCTGCTTCAGAAGCTCTCTCGTGCCTGGCTAGCTGAAGCAACGACTGGCCTGGTGGTTAACGCTCTCGCTTCACACGGCGAGGGCCTGGGTTCGATTCCCAGCCAGAGTAGAAACATTGGACGTGTTTCTTTCCACCTGTTGTCTATGTTCCCCATCAGTAAAATGGGTACTTGGGTGTTAGTCGACTGGTGTGGGTCGCATCCTGGGACACTGACCTAATGAGGCCTGGTCACAGACCGGGCCGCGGGGGCGTTGACCCCCGGAACTCTCTCCAGGTAAACTCCAGGTAGACAGTTGTTCAAGTAACATTAGTAGCAGGTAGTAGCAGTAGCATGTTGTAGTAGGTAGTAATAGTTGTAGCTTGTTGTAGTAGGTAATAACAATTGTAGCATGTTGTAGTAGGCAGCAGCTGCCTTAACAGCAGCAACAGTAGTAGTAACAGCAACAGCTGCAGCAGCAATAGTTGTGGCAGTAGTGGTGGTAGCAGCAGCAGTAGTAGTGGTAGTAGTAGCAACAGTAACAGTAATAATGGTGTGGTGGTAACAATAGTGGTGGAGAAAGAAGAACAGTGATGTTACTGGTAATGATGATGATAATGATAGTGGTTATAGTTCTGGTAGTAGTAGGAATATCGATGGTGGTGGTGGTGGTAGTAGTAATAGTAGTAGTAGTAGTATTAGTAGTAACAGTAGTAGTAGTAATAGTAGTAATAATAGTAGTAGTAGTAGTAGTAGTAGCAACAGCAGCAGTAGTAGTTCCCACAATGTAAATATATAGAGTGGCAGCACACTGCGGAAGAACCTAATTGTCTTTCAAGAAATATATATCAATAACATTGACTGGAATCACCTTCAGCAAGTCAGGTGAAGCTGTGCACCTGCCCGAGGTTTGGCAACACAGCCAACGTAGTCCCGATACACAACTCGTACATACGAGAGAGAAAAGCTTACGACGACGTTTCGGTCAGGGTTATTTGTGAATTGTTCCAGTCCCGATAGTTAACAGAAAAAGGGGGAGAGACAAGTAGCATCAAACTACAGATCAGTGTCACTGACATGAATAATTTGTAACTTCAAGCACAGGTTGGGTAACCGGGGGTAAATTACCCCAAACGGGGTAAAAATAAAAATCTCGGGGGCAATAGAGGCTCAATAAACATATAAATAAAACTGCACAAAACTTTAATATTTAATAAGCAAGACAAATTATGAAAATATTTTTTT
Source organism: Cherax quadricarinatus (assembly GCF_026875155.1). NCBI lineage: Eukaryota > Metazoa > Arthropoda > Malacostraca > Decapoda > Parastacidae > Cherax > Cherax quadricarinatus. The sequence continues at coordinate 15,286,196 of NC_069490.1, read as the reverse complement.
TTTCCAAACATACAATTTTTCGTCAAGTGGGTAATTTCGCTGTACTCAGATTTGTTTTGGGGTTAAACCCGAAAAAGTTCGCCGACCTGTGAAGGTGATGGAGTAAAATTATCAGAAGAGTTGAGCAGCACCTGGGAAGGAGTCAATTTATAAACATCCGGCACGACTTTCTTTTTTTCAATACACCGGCCGTCTCCCACCGAGGCAAAGGTGACCCAAAAAAAAAGAAACGAAAGTTTTTTCGTTTTACTTTTAGTAATTTATACAGGAGAAGGGGTTACGAGTCCCTCGCTCCCGGCATTTTGGTCGAATCTTACGACACGCATGGCTTACGTAGGAAGGATTCTTCTCCACTTCCCCGTGGAGGCTTTTTCTCGTATATGGTAAATAAAAAGGACATCACATCAGGTCTGGTCTGCTATTCTGTTCTATATGATAGTTACACATGTGCAGAGATGAGCAGAAGGGTAAGCAACTCACCTGGTGTGTTTTATGGGTTAATATTAGGTCTGTTTCAATTACTGGGCTAACCTAAACCAACTATTTTTACTTCAGTATAGTTTTAAAGAAGGCAAATCCTGTCTCACAAACCTATTAGACTTCTATGACAAGGGAACGAAAGTTAGGCAGGAGAGAGAGGGGTGAACTGCATATTTTTAGACTGTACGAAGGTGTTCGATACAGTACCTAGTAAAAGACTTTGACAAAACGTAAAGCAGCAGACACTAATGGCAAGGACAGCAGTACAGCGAAGGTGGTGTCGGAAATAGCCAGAATGACGAGTGTGGTGCCACCAAGGTCACTCCTTGGGCATGTCAACAGCGTGACGGAAGAAATCAAGTCCAAGATGTCCCTGTTAGCAGATGACGTAAAATTACTAATGAGAATACATACAGAGCAGGAATGACTAGAACTGGTTCTGGACAAGCTGCAGGACTGATCTTACAAGTGACTATTGGAAATGAACCCAGCAAATGCAGTTACGAAAATCGGGAAAAAACATAAAAGACTATAAATGGAGTACAGGGTCGGGAGGGGGTGTAAGAACAAAGGCTGCAAACCTCCCCGAAGGACCTCGGGGTGAGCATAATTCCGAGCATATCCCTGAGTTGTACATGAATATACAATACCTTGAATTTATACCGATAAAACTACTGGATGGCGAAACGTTGACAAATCAAGATACTGGCAATTTAAAGTGTAGTTTTTAGAAACCCTTAAAAAAACAGAAGCATTCAAGAAAAGACCTTAAACACCTGCCAGGGCCATCTTGGACTACGTAGCGCCAGAATGGAACCCGTATCTGATAAAGCACGTAAAGAAGGTGGGAAAAAAAGTGCAAAGGTTTTCTGCAAGATTTGATCCCAGAGCTGAGGGGCCCTGAGCTATGAGGAGAGACTAGAGGACCTAAACTATACGACATTAGAAGACAGAAGGACCAGATATGACATGATTACGACGTACAAAATACTGAGAGGAACTGACTGGGTGAGCAAGACGAGTCTGTTTGAAAGGCGGGACTCAGGTACACGAGGGCACATCAAGCTAAAAAACACACAAGTTACAGGGATGTCAGGAACTACTGCTTTAGCTTTATAGTCAAGAAATGGAACGACCAAGACAACGAAGTGGTAGAGGCAGGATCCATACATAGTTTTAAAAACAGGTATAACCAGGGTTCACACGGTCAGAGGAGAGGCAGGGCCAGCAGCTGAAGCTCAACCCCTCCAACCACAAATAGGAACACGCAAGCGAAAGCACGCACACATGCGCATGCACACACGGTTGACATGGTAACAGCTGAGGGAAGGGTGTACCATGCTTTCCCTCAATTAAGGGTCCTGGCTGCCCTGTGACTGACTCAAGATGAGGGCCGACACGCCTATCCCTAAACTTTAACGTGACAGTAGGATAGTTAAGAGAGGGATAGATGTGGGGACTTTTTAAACTGGTAATATACATACATACATACACATGGGAGAACTGGGGCCCTATATGACAGAATCGGGACCCTACATGAGAGAACCGGGACCCCACATGTAGAGCCCTTAAAGCATCAGTGAAGACCACGGGCTAGCATGGAAGTAAACAAAAGAAAAAAATGTATGCGAGCAGAAAATGAACCAGCGCGACTGAATGTGGTTTTCACACCGAGTGAGACTGACACCGAGTGAGGCTGATACCGAGTTAGGCTGACACCGAGTGAGGCTGACACCGAGTGAGGCTGACAGTGAGGCTGACAGTGAGGCTGACACCGAGTGAGGCTGACACCGAGTGAAATTGACACAGTGACGTTGACACTGAGTGAGGCTGAAACCGAGTGAGGCTGACACCGAGTGAAGCTGACACGGAGTGAGGCTGACACAGAGGTGCAAGAAGAACTTAACAAGAGTGCCACTAAGGAGCTCTGACAGCACGCAGTGCCAAGACTGTGGCACCTAGTAGAAGATGGCGTGAAGAAGAGACGGGGAAGAAATGAGAGGAATTACCCGGAGGCAGTGCAATGGCAAAGGAAATTAGATAACATTTCAATGATGCATGCAACATGTGAAATGCAAAGAAGCCACAGGGATCAATATTCTGAGAGTACACCTGGGTGAGTACACTTAAGTACAATCTGAGTACACAAAGTGCACCATTTTCTTGGTGTTTTATAATTTCAATGTAGAACAAGGGAAGAACATGAACGCTCCCGTCCTCCATCAGTCCCCTCCATCTTTCCCCCTCTTTACTTCCCCCCTCTTCCATCTTCCTATCCCTTCCTTTCCTCTTCACTACCCTCCCCTCCTTTTCCTCTTACTATTTGCCCTTCCACCAGTCATCCGTTTTGCCCATAATATTCAATTTTCTTGACTCGACTCTCCTATACCTTCCTTCCTCCCTCCCATTCTCTCTCTCTCTCTCTCTCTGGTTCTTTATCGCTCTCTTGGTCTTCCTGACTTTTATCACTTGATCTTCTGATTCCATCTTATGCTCCATTTATCAATTACGGAGATTAATGTTCTTTTGTGTGTGTGTGTGTGTGTGTGTGTGTGTGTGTGTGTGTGTGTGTGTGTTATGTGTGTGTGTGTGTGTGTGTGTGTGTGTGTGTTGTGTGTGTGTGTGCGTGTGTGTGTGTGTGTGTGCGTGTGTGTGTGTGTGTGTGTATGTGTGTGTGTGTGTATGTGTGTGTGTGTGTGTGTGTGTGGTATGTGTGTGTGTGTGTATGTGTGTGTGTGTGTGGTGTGTGTGTGTGTGTGTGTGTGTGTGTGTGTTGTGGTGTGTGTGTGTGTGTGTGTGTGTGCGTGTGTGTGTGTGTGTCGTGTGTGTGTGTGTGTGTGTGTGTGTGTGTGTGTGTGTGTGTGTGTGTGTGTGTGTGTGTGTGTGTGTGCGTGTGTGTGGTGTGTGTGTGTGTGTGTGTGTGTGTGTGTGTGTGTGTGTGTGTGTGTGTGTGTGTGGTGTGTGTGTGTAGTGGTGTGTGCGTGTGTGTGTGGTGTGTCGTGTGTGTGTGTGTGTGTGTGTGTGTGTGTGTGTGTGTGTGTGTGTGTGTGTGTGTGTGTGTGTGTTGTGCGATGGGTGCGTGCTACAATATACTGAATGACGCTCTAAACCCGTGAGGTCAGGTGCAGTTCCTCAAACTTCCAAACCTCTTCCTCACCTTACAAACCTCCTTCCTCCAACATTCCCTAAAATATGTCTGACTTCCACATTTTTTCCACCGTTAAATAGATACATCAGTTTCCCAAAGACCCTCAGGTTTAGCAAGACACGTGACCAAACACCAGGACATATTAGAAAACGTTTCGGTTCTTGGACCTTGATCAAGGTCCCAGGACCGAAACGTTTCCCAATAAGTATGTCCTAGTGTTTGCTCATGTGTCGGTATCAGCCGGGCTGTGGCTCGTACGTCGGACTGCGTGCGGCCAGCAGTAACAGCCTAGTTGATCAGGCCCTGATCCATCGGGAGGCCTGGTCGTGGACCGGGCCGCGGGGGCGTTGATCCCCGGAATAACCTCCAGGTAACCTCCAGGTAATCTATTGCCAAGGTTTGTATGAGGTTCATCTCTACCATAAACCCCAAACCCCCAGCCTACCTTACCCTACCCCCACGCTCAAAAAACCTCCCCTCCCCCAAACCCCCCTCCTCCACCTTCAAAATTATGTGCCAGCCTCCCAGAAGTTCACGTTACCTTCACTAAGCCAGGAAGGAGAAACTAGATATTTCCACTCCATTTCACACTCCAGGGAGACTCCAGTGAGGCTGGTGGAGGGGAGGAGAGGAGAGGGGTTAGGGTGGGAGGGAAGAACAGCAGAGGGAAAGGGAAGCAGAAGGGGAAAGAGTAGGAGGAGCTAGAGGGGAAAGAGTAGGAGGGGAGGAACGGAAGGGGGAAGGGTAGGAGCAGTAGAGGAAAGAGTTGAAGGGTAGGAGCAGTAGAGGAAAGAGTTGAAGGGTAGGAGCAGTAGAGGAAAGAGTTGAAGGGTAGGAGCAGTAGAGGAAAGAGTTGAAAGGTAGGAGCAGTAGAGGAAAGAGTTGAAGGGTAGGAGCAGTAGAGGAAAGAGTTGAAGGGTAGGAGGAGCAGAGAAGGGAGAAGAGCAAGAGGGCAGGAGAAGCAGGGCGAAGAATAGGAAACATAGGCAGTAAAGAAGGGGTAGGGGAAAGGGAATAGATCACTAGCAACAAAAGACAGCCTCACTATCTATTAAAACGGGCTGTCAATGATATAGTGATCCCGAGACAGTGTGGAGGACACTTACGTACAGTTGACGACTGAAGATGTCAGGTTTTACGACTCACTCGCCACAAGTTCACACCCTACCACTTCCGTGTTTTTTTTTTCAACATTCTGGTTTGAGTTGACCAAGATGGTTTTCGAGGAGGTATGCATAGGCCTGGGAGCCTACGCTGTCCAGCAGCTGTACGAGGCCCTGCCGGAGGTACCAGCCTCCCCCCCCCTCGCTCTGTCAATCATGGGGCCATTCGGGCCCCTCCTTCGACGCTCACCCAACTTCTTCTCGTAGTGTCTCTCAGACTAAATTGATTCGTTATTATTTTTAACGAGAATTCAAAATGTCACATTAAGCGCTAAACCCGTGTGTGTCATTCAGCGGAATACGTGGTGGAGACTTGATCATCCGTCTGCTGAGCACCATACATTTTTACATGGAATCTTATAGACACAGCCGTCAGTATTTTTGGGAGAATTTTTAATCAAATGTTTTTGTTACTGTATCAAAATTTTTAAATACAACTATGATACTAAAATTCTTAAGTTGTATTTAAAAACCTTGACACAGTAAAAAAATTATTAAAAATTTCCAAAAAAAATGCTGACGGCTGTGCCTATAAGATTCCCTGCAAAAAAATGTGATGAAGTTTATTACAAAATAAATATAGCATTAGAATTAGACAAGAATCTAATGCTGTGTTTATTCTTGCGAGAGACTTTAACCAACTGATTTTCAAAAGACCAAAAAAGTTGAGAGAAATATAATAGAATCAAACTTCATAAAAATTGTTTAGGAATTAATATGATTATTGGTTTAGAATTATACAAATCGGATTCATTTATAAAAATAAATTGGGAAGAATTTTGACAAACTCAGTAAGTTAAAATGTTAAAGATTGGGTGGATTATAAGGTGTGTTTGACAGGTTCTTGACCACCTCACCCGAATCATCATAAAAGATTCAGGTGTTGTATGTTGACCGTGAAGTGTAATCTCGTCCTGATAAGCCTTCTGCTAATCTTTTGTTTTTGTAGTTCCTTGATAATGTGAGAAATTACGAAATCGCTTTGAGGTTCATTATATATATACTTAAGCTAAAAATTTCTCCCCCCCCCGGTGGTTTGTCTTGCATTGTTAGGATCGCCTGACTGCGATTGGTGTGTTTATATATATATATATATATATATATATATAAAATATATATATATAATATATATATATATAATATATATATATATTATATAATATAAATATATTTTAAATGTATATAATATATATATATATATATATATATATATATATATATATATATATTTTAATATATATATTATATATATATATATATATATATATATATATATATAATAGAATATTCAACTGCATAAAAGTTCATTTCACACATCAACTTTGACCTGACACACTGACCCCTGACCTTGCATGATGACCCTCCCACCGACCTGACACGCTGACCTCCCTGTGCCTTCCCTCACGTCACATGTCTCCACTACCTGTGCCTCCTGCACGTCCCCACTACCTGTGCTGCCCTTCACGTCACTTATTGATCACCTGTGCAACAGTCTGCAGCGTTTCAATTCGCCACCAACGTCGAGCCTTGACCTCTGACCTAGTTTAGTGGCCTTGACCTCTGACCTAGTTTAGTGGCCTTGACCTCTGACCTAGTTTAGTGGCCTTGACCTCTGACTAGTTTAGTGCCTTGACCTCTGACCTAGTTTAGTGGTCTTGACCTCTGACCTAGTTTAGTGGCCTTGACCTCTGACCTAGTTTAGTTGCCTTGACCTCTGACCTAGTTTAGTGGTCTTGACCTCTGACCTAGTTTAGTGGCCTTGACCTCTGACCTAGTTTAGTGGCCTTGACCTCTGACCTAGTTTAGTGAGCTTGACCTCTGACCTAGTTTAGTGGCCTTGACCTCTGACCTAGTTTAGTGGCCTTGACATCTGACCTAGTTTAGTGGTCTTGACCTCTGACCTAATTTAGTGGCCTTGACCTCTGACCTAGTTTGGTGGCCTTGACCTCTGACCTAGTTTAGTGGCCTTGACCTCTGACCTAGTTTAGTGGCCTTGACCTCTGACCTAGTTTAGTGGCCTTGACCTCTGACCTAGTTTAGTGGCCTTGACCTCTGACCTAGTTTAGTGGTCTTGACCTCTGACCTAATTTAGTGGCCTTGAAACCTCTGACCTAGTTTAGTGGTCTTGACCTCTGACCTAATTTAGTGGCCTTGACCTCTGACCTAGTTTAGTGGCCTTGACCTCTGACCTAATTTAGTGGCCTTGACCTCTGACCTAGTTTAGTGGTCTTGACCTCTGACCTAGTTTAGTGGTCTTGACCTCTGACCTAGTTTAGTGGCCTTGATATGTGACCTACTTTAGTGAAGTTGACCTCTGACCTACTTAATTTTTTATTGATATTTGACCTAGTTTGGTGACGCTGATTTTTTAATTCCCCTTGGGTCATTCTCTTTTCAATTTGTTACTGCGTTGACTTGTTACCTTATTTTGTATTGCTGACCTCTAATGTACTTTTTTGTTACGTAAAAGGACACAAGTGTAACTCATGCGACATTTTATTGTGGCAACGTTTCGCTCTCCACAAGCTTGATAAAGCTCCTGGAGAGCGAAACGTTGCCACAATAAAATGTCACATTAGTTGCACTTGTGTCCTTTTACCTAACATATTGTCGGTAATTCTACCAATATTATTACAATGTACTTTTTGTATAGCAGACGTACTTTTATGATGCTGACCTTTGACCTACTTTAGTGACCTTGACCTTCGATTCACTCTAGGGAAATTAATGTCTGACCTATTTAATTTTATCTTTGACATGTACTTTACTAGAGTTAATCTGCGTCCCATTCCCAGCTGACAGGTGGTGTTGAAAGGCTCAATGTCACCATTATTGTGTTGACCAGAAAGATGCAAGGTCATGACCTCTCCGCTAACATCACTGGGTAAATAAAAGAACGGTGCTGACCCACAACACTGACCTCTGACCTCGGAATACTGGCCATTACCAATGCAAATTAAAAAAATACTCCGATAGAGCTGGTAACACTTTCAAAACACTAGGGTGGGGGGCGTCGACCCCTCTGAAAAAGACTGTACGCCCCGCGCTACCAAACATACCACCAACACAACACAAGCTCAGATATATTTACAACACCTGGGTATCTTAATCTGATGTTTCGCCCGCGAGAGGCCTGTTTCTCAATCAGAACATAAGAGTGGAGTAACACTGCAACAGGCCTACTGGCCTATAGAAGGTAGTTCCTTATTAAAACCACCAATTCTCACCCATGCATCTATCCAACCCTTTCCCAAAGCTACCCAACAATTTCTTCTAGTACCTCAGGTACCAGTCAAATCTAGCCTCTCTCACTCACATAAATATGAGATACGAAGATTAGATGTGGCAATCAGTCCCTCAAACCCTGCAGATCTGTACACAAGAGACAATTAAGATTTCAAAATCCATCCCTAAGTCTTGAAGAACTATACATAGAAGACAGTAAAGATGAGGTAATTAGTCCCTGCAGGAACAGGCAGGAGTGTTTTCTCACCAAGCAAGTTGTTACAATGCAGAATGCCTTAGTTAGAGGATACCTGAATTACAGAAGAAATAGAGTAACAGTAAGGGATTAAATGTCAGGATAGGAGAAGGTAACAAGTGGGTTACCGCAAGGACCAGTACTAGGACAACAATTGTTCCCGATATACATGAGCGACCTTCCAGAGGATGGAGTCCTACATGTCGCTAGAGACGATGTTAAATTAATAAGAATAAGAACAGGGGAGGGCAGTGTTACACCAGGAAAACCTCAAAACACAGACGTGGTCAAACAAGTGGCGTTCCAAGATCAACCCAAATTAATGTAAGGTCATGCAAAGCAGAGTGAAGGCAGACCAGACACCAGAGCACAGCATAAGGAAACAGAAGCTGCAAATATCAGAGTGACCTGGGGGTGAATATATCACCAAGCATATCACCAGAAATAAAACACTACATAAATAACCTTTCGGTTCGACTTGGACCATGAACAAGTCACACTGTTAGTGGTGCAGTGTTCCTTCTTTCTTACGTTTATTTATAATGGTCCAAGTAGGACCGAAACGTCGTCATAAGCTTCTCTTTCCTATGTGCGGGTTATCTGTGTATTGTTCCAGTCACGGTATTGTGTCTTTTTGTTCTTCACCAGAAATAAACAAAACATATAATGTTAGAGGAATATTCAAGATAACCAAAGAACTTCAATAAAGAATCCTTCAGAACTTTATATATGAGGAATATCAGACCAATCACTGATTACGCAGCCCCAGCATGAAGGCAACACCTGATCAAACCCGTGAAAAATCTAGAAATTTTTAAAAGGTTTTGCAACCAGGCAAAGCCCAGAACTGTGAGGAATGAACAAAGCGGGGGGGGGTTAAAAAACTGAACCTGAAAACCCAGTAAAGTAAAGAACAAAGAGTTGAAACAGGGAGATAAGTACAGGCTGATTTTAGAGGACTGAATTAAGTGGAGACAGCTGAAAGCTCAAGACACAAATGAGCCAGAGTTAAGGAAGTATTTTTTTATCTAAGGGGGGCTGGATGGAATGAGGCAGTGCTGGAGCCAGACTTAATGCACCGAAGATATAGGAAGAATAAAAAGAGGTAAAAAAAGCCCGTTGGGATTGGAGCTGAGCACAACCCCCACAAGACAACTATGCTGTACAAAATTTAACAACCCTACCCCCCCCGCCCACCCATCCAAACAACACACAACAACCCCAAAAACACACACACACACACACCACCACCCCCATCATCATCTCATGGTGTAGTTTGCCCCCTGCATGCCCCCAGTCCACAATTACCAAAATGTGCATTAAAATAGAACGATTTCCCGAGTCACGGTGTGTACCGAACTCACCAGTAACTCCACCAGTAGCACTCATCTCATACCATACACTCCAGTAGTGGTTTAAAGGACCCCACAGGCGTAGAGAGTGGGAGTGTGTCCAACCACATGAGGGGACAGCAGAAACCTTTTCAGTGTTAGTGGGAGGGCCCCGGTGCGAGGCCAGACCCCCAGGGGAACCCCGCACCCACTATCTCCTGCTTCCCTCACCCCCCGGGGGAAATTCAACCAAATTTTAAACCTGAAAAAACAAGAAGAGGTCAGCTTTTTCTTAGACCCCAACTTCTACACCTCTCTCCCCCCCCCTCCCCCCCCCCAAAACACACACTAGTCTATGTCAAACCCCCCACACACACAAAGGGTGTGAAACAAACCCCTGCCCCACACATGTGTGTGTGTACTCCCTATTTGTATACCTATTTGTGGGTTTTTGGGGGTCGAGTCACAGGTCCTGGCCCCCCCCTTTTGCTGATTTTCTAGGTCCCTCTCTCCCTGCCCAGAGCTCTTCTACCTGCCTTAAAACTATGAAAAGGGTTTCCCGCCTCCACCACATCACTTTTTAGGTATTTCCCTGGCCTGATACTCTATGACTGAAGAAATCTTCCCAACTCCCTTTGATTCTCGAGTCTTCAAATTCCAATTGACTCTTGTGTCTGTGTCCCACTCTGGAAATCCCGTCTTTGTCCACCCCGTCTATTCCGCCAGTATTTTTTATGTCGTTTTATCATGTTTCCCTGACCCTCCTGGCCCCGTGTCGTAGGCCCTTTCCTCAACTTTCTTCAAGGCAATCCCCGTGCTTGGGGACTAGTCTTGTTGCAAAACCCTTTTCATTTTTTTAATTTCTTACGGCTTGAAATAGGGTGGATTCCAAACTGGGTGATACTCCAGTAGGGCCTGACGTAGATGGTGTCAGGTCTTAAACGAAACCTTTCTGGGTTCGGAAAAGCTATCCGTAGGTTTGCAGGCGCCCCTTGTGCAGCAGTTTTCTGATTATTGCGCCTGGAATTGCTCGGTGTTATACTCACCCCCGATCTTTTTCCCTTTAGTGAGGTTCGTCTTTGGCCATCTAAATATATTGTGTCTGCGGGTTTTTTTGCCCTTCCCCAATCTTCATGTTTGCATTTTGGAGGGTTTTAAATTTAAGGAGCCCGTTGCTGGCCAGGCTTGTAGCCTGTCCAGATCTCTTTGAAAGTCCTGCCTGACCCTCGTCCGATTCGATTCTTCTCATTAACTTCACATCGTCTGCAAACAAGGACACTTCTGAGTCTATCCCTTCCGTATGTCGTTCACGTATACCAAGAACAGCACAGGTCCTAGGACTGACCCCTGTGGAAACCCCGCTTGTCACAGGCGCCCACTCTGACACCTCGTCGCGTCCCATGACTCTTTTGTTTCCTCCCTGTCAGATATCCCCTGATCCATTGCAGTGCCCTTTCCTTTTTATTTTGTGCCTGGTCCTCTAGCTTTTGCAGTAACCTCTTGTGAGGAACTGTGTGTGTGTGTGTGTGTGTGTGTGTGTGTGTGTGTGTGTGTATGTCGTGCCGAATAGGTAAAACTTGCGATTTTAGCTTAAATAGCAACGCTCTTCTTGCCGAATAAGGCAAACGAAAAAAATTTTTATGTAATAATTTCGCAAAAATCATTCTCAACTAACGAAAAACAATATATTTCATTGTGTTAATTAAATTATTGTAAACTTATGTAAAATATATTTGGTTGGATTCGGCTAAATTAAATTGCGCTTGTTATAATACGGTTAGGTAAGTTTTCTAAGTTGTTTTTGGTACAAAATTATTAATTTTTACATTAACATAAATTAAAAAATATACCTTTAAAGGTATGAGAGAAAATTTTAGAAAGGACTTAATTTTAAACGAGTTCTTGCTAACTGACTAGTTTTATCTATTCGGCACAACACACACACACATTATCTATATATAGATATACATATAAGAAATAATAATTCACGACTGCACATATACAAGAAAAATGATATCGTGAAAAATACTGAGCGCTTTCATGTGCTTTCACATATTTCCAGAGGAATATGAAAAATAGGTAGAGGTATATTTTTTTTCTGTCACAAAGTAAGGTGATACCTCACTCAGTGAAGCAACACACCTCACTCAGTGAGGCAACACACCTCACTCAGTGAGGCAACACACCTCACTCAGTGAAGCAACACACCTCACTCAGTGAAGCAACACACTTCAGTGAAGCAACACACCTCACTCAGTGAAGCAACACACACTCAGTGAAGCAACAACACTTTAGTTTAAGCAACACACCTCACTCAGTGAAGCAAACACCCCCTTTAGTGAAGCAACACACCTCACTCAGTGAGCAAGAACCACTCAGTGAAGCAAACACCTCACTCAGTGAAGCAACACACCTCACTCAGTGAAGCAACACACGTCACTCAGTGAAGCAACACACCTCACTCAGTGAAGCAACACACCTCACTCAGCAAGGCAACACCTGACAACGCACTGCAGGAAGCCTACTGTTCCACAAATAACAGCAAAACTGTCTCCAACAAAACAAATTACAAATATATAAACAGACTGACACAAACAATGACCTTCAACCAATAAGAGGATAAAAAAAAGTACACAGGTAATTTTACATTGAATATTTCAGGTCATCAACTTAAAAATTAAACTTTTCCAAAACAATTTTTTGCCGATAGATACCTGATATTTTCCATTAACAATGATATAAAAAAAATTATTTTTGACCAAACACAGAAGCCTACCTAACCTCCTAAAGGGTTTGATTTCAAATCCCGCGCACGCGCACGCCCCACGCACGCACACCGCACACACACACACACACGCACGCCGCACGCACACGCACGCACACAACAACCACACACCACACACACCCCCACACCCCACACACGCACACACACACACACACACACACGCACACATACACACACACACACACATTTGTCCAATATATGTACATAGTTTAAGAAAAAAATCTTTTCACAAGGAACACAATCAATAGTTTTTTGAAAAATATTTTCAGTATTAAGATTACGAACAATATTCTGGACTATAAAATTGTCAAGGTTATAGATGCCAATACTCACACTCGAAATATATTGTGTCTGTGCTTGACTTAACAACGTAAGAATGTTCAGCCATATATTCTTTAAAAAGTGGTTGGGATAGATCGGCTCCGAGAAAGACTTACCTAGTATGGACCAGTGGGTCTCCTGCAGTGTTCTTCCATGTTCTTCAGTCATAATTCCACGATATTTCCTTGAGCTACAGCAGAATTACATGGAAATATTTCTATGGCAAACAATCCACACCAAATAATCCATCCCAAACACTCCATGTCAAACAATCCATAAGCACTCCATACCAAACAATGTATATCACTCAATACCATACAATCCATGTCAAACAATCCACACCTAACAATCCATGTCAAACAATCCACACCTAACAATCCATGTCAAACAATCCACACCAACAATCATGTCAAAAAATCCCCCACCAACAACCCATGTCAACAATCCACACCAAACAATCCTCTAAAACAACCCAAACCCCCAAAAAATCCATGTCAAAAAATCCCACAAAACAATCCATCCCAAAAAAATCCCCCCAACAAACAATCCACCCAAAAAACGATACGAAGAATAAAAAGTCATTTCCCTCGCACCGAAGGAAAAATTGCCACACGATTCCGACCTTTACTGCAAATTTGCCGGGTTAAACAAATACAAAACGTGTTTATTCATGCAAAAAAAAATTGCAACAATTACTGGAGCGGCGGGGGAAATCTGGCATGTCAGCACATTCTTCGTAATTGCTGGTAATTAACCATTAAAAAACCCGGGGCTATAAAGAATTCCCCTTGTTTGTTGGGTCATGTGCAAATTTTGCCCGATTTCCCAAATGTACTTAAGCGAAATGTGCTTGAAGTGCGGCGTGCTTAACGAAGCGTGTTTAAATAGTGTGATTCAACGAAGTGTGCTTAAACGAAGCGTGTTTAGTGTGCTTAAACGAAGCGTGTTTAATATGCTTAACGAAACGTGTTTAGTGTGCTTAAACGAAGCGTGTTTAATATGCTTAACGAAACGTGTTTAGTGTGCTTAAACGAAGCGTACTTAAATGAAGCGTGTTTAAACAGTATGCTTAAAAGAAGGGTGTTTAAATGAAGCGTGTTTAGTGTGCTTAAACGAAGCGTGCCTAAACGGAGCCTGTATAAATAGTGCTTAAACGAAGCGTAAACGAAGTGTACTTAAACGAAGTGTAAAAGAAGCGTACTTAAACGAAGTGTACTTAAATGAAGTGTAAACGAAGCATACTTAAAGTGTAAAAGAAGCGTAATTAAACGAAGTGTAAACGAAGCGTACTTAAACGAAGTGTAAACGAAGCGTACTTAAACGAAGTGTAAACAAAGCGTACTTAAACGAATCGTAAACGAAGCATACTTAAACGAAGTGTAAACGAAGCGTACTTAAACGAAGTGTAAACGAAGCATACTTAAACGAAGTGTAAACGAAGCGTACTTAAACGAAGTGTAAACGAAGCATACTTAAACGAAGTGTAAACGAAGCGTAACTTAAACGAAGTGTAAACGAAGCATACTTAAACGAAGTGTAAACGAAGCGTACTTAATCGAAGTGTAAACGAAGCGTACTTAAACGAAGTGTAAACGAAGCGTACTTAAACGAATCGTAAACGAAGCATACTTAAACGAAGTGTAAATGAAGCGTACTTAAACGAAGTGTAAACGAAGCATACTTAAACGAAGTGTAAACGAAGCGTACTTAAACGAAGTGTAAACGAAGCATACTTAAACGAAGTGTAAACGAAGCGTACTTAATCGAAGTGTAAACGAAGCGTACTTAAACGAAGTGTAAACGAAGAGTGCTTAAACGAATCGTAAACGAAGCATACTTAAACGAAGTGTAAACGAAGCGTACTTAAACGAAGTGTAAACGAAGCATACTTAAACGAATGTAAACGAAGCGTACTTAAACGAAGTGTAAACGAAGCATACTAAACGAAGTGTAAACGAAGCGTACTTAAACGAAGTGTAAACGAAGCGTACTTAAACGAAGTGTAAACGAAGCATACTTAAACGAAGTGTAAACGAAGCGTACTTAAACGAAGTGTAAACGAAGCGTACTTAAACGAAGTGTAAACGAAGCGTACTTAAACGAAGCGTACTTAAACGAAGTGTAAACGAAGCGTACTTAAACGAAGTGTAAACGAAGCGTACTTAAAGGAAGTGTAAACGAAGCATACTTAAACGAAGTGTAAACGAAGCATACTTAAACGAAGTGTAAACGAAGCGTACTTAAACGAAGTGTAAACGAAGCGTACTTAAACGAAGTGTAAACGAAGCGTACTTAAACGAAGTGTAAACGAAGCGTACTTAAACGAAGTGTAAACGAAGCGTACTTAAAGGAAGTGTAAACGAAGCATACTTAAACGAAGTGTAAACGAAGCATACTTAAACGAAGTGTAAATGAAGCATACTTAAACGAAGTGTAAACGAAGCGTACTTAAACGAAGTGTAAACGAAGCGTACTTAAACGAAGTGTAAACGAAGCGTACTTAAACGAAGTGTAAACGAAGCGTACATAATCGCCAAGATGCTGCAACTCGAAGTTTATCTTGACGTAATGTGAATCACATATTTCGAATAGTTACAAAAACACCATGTATACATGCATGCTTCAATGTATACATGCATGTTTCAATGTATACATGCATGCTTCAATGTATACATGCATGCTTCAATGTATACATGCATGCTTCAATGTATACATGCATGTTTCAATGTATACATGCATGCTTCAATGTATACATGCATGTTTCAATGTATACATGCATGCTTCAATGTATACATGCATGCTTCAATGTATACATGCATGCTTCAATGTATACATGCATGCTTCAATGTATACATGCATGTTTCAATGTATACATGCATGCTTCAATGTATACATGCATGTTTCAATGTATACATGCATGTTTCAATGTATACATGCATGCTTCAATGTATACATGCATGCTTCAATGTATACATGCATGTTTCAATGTATACATGCATGCTTCAATGTATACATGCAGTTTTCAATGTATACATGCATGTTTCAATGTATACATGCATGCTTCAATGTATACATGCATGCTTCAATGTATACATGCATGTTTCAATGTAACATGCATGTTTCAATGTATACATGCATGTTTCAATGTATACATGCATGCTTCAATGTATACATGCATGTTTCAATGTATACATGCATGTTTCAATGTATACATGCATGTTTCAATGTATACATGCATGTTTCAATGTATACATGCATGTTTCAATGTATACATGCATGCTTCAATGTATACATGCATGTTTCAATGTATACATGCATGTTTCAATGTATACATGCAGTTTTCAATGTATACATGCATGTTTCAATGTATACATGCATGTTTCAATGTATACATGCATGCTTCAATGTATACATGCATGCTTCAATGTATACATGCATGTTTCAATGCATACCTTATTGTGTAATGTATACTACAATGTATACTCCCATGTATACTTCACTACCTTCTAAAACAATTAAGCTGTGTACAAAATAATTCTGATAGCCAAAAAAACTGGATGGGATTATATATTATTATTATTATTCACTTTCTGTTGACATATTGTGTTGATAATCGGAGACGATCGACCAAACTGAACAATTATTGGATAATTTATGTCAAAGCCCCTATTACTCGATAATTCCCCCCACATAAAAAAAAAACGAATATTTCTCACCAAAAATTATTCAGTAATTCTCAGCAAGACAAATTATCCAACAAATCTCACCGAAAAATCAGTGAATAATTCATGAAGTAAATTACTGAAAAACTGTTACCAAGACAAATTATTCAATATTTCTTACCAAAACAATAATTATTTAATAACTTTTGACTGGCAGCTTTACAAGACAAAACAAAAAGTCATATCTCGCTTCTGGTCACATTTACAGCGATGGTTTGTGAAGTAAACCGAATCATTCATGGGGGAGGCTCCGATTCCATGGATCAAGAGCCCCTTAACCTGTGGTGGGTTTCAAGGGTTTAGCCAGAGCCGCTGCCTTCAAGAGGGAGCTGGACAGATACCTCAAGTCAGTGCCGGATCAGCCGGGCTGTGGTTCGCTCGTTGGACTACGTGCGGCCAGCAGTAACAGCCTGGTTGATCAGGCCCTGATCCACCGAGAGGACTGGTCAAGGACTGGGTCGCGGGGGCGTTGACCCCTGAAACGCCCTCCAGGTAGACTCCAGGTAGCCAGCCAAGCCTTGTAGTCACCCATGACGCATTATGTTTAATATACGAGCCGAAGATTTAATTTACAAGATAAATATTGTAAATACAGACAAGAGAGAGAGAGAGAGAGAGAGAGAGAGAGAGAGAGAGAGAGAGAGAGAGAGAGAGAGAGTAACTTTGTTCAGGCTTCTTACACAAGTATTGACATTTACAAATGTCTTGCATGGTAACCTAAGTGTAAATCACTTATGAATAACCCAATAAAGTCAAAGTGACTTATTTCCATTGAGGAGAGAGGAAGGGAGGGAGAAGGAAAGGAGAAAGTGAGGGGAACGAGAAATGGAGAGAGGGGTTGCTGGAGCCAGAGGGGTAAACGTGCACAAGAGGTGAGGGGAATATTTTTTCAGGCGGAAGTGTGTGTCCAGGAGTGAGGGGAGGCAGCAGCCCCCCCCCCAACACCCTTAACCTCACCTAGGCACTGCCAGAGGGCAGGTGCAGGAGGTCATGTAAAGGAGGACGAGGAGAGGTTGTGGAAGGACCGGGATGTCTAAGAAGAGAGGTAGAGAAGAGGGAGGACGAAGTATTAAGAGGAAAGGAAATACGAGAGACACGAGAGGTGAATTAGGGAAACTATGTTAAGTAAAAGAGTAAGAAGAGGAAGAAGTAGAAGAGAGGCAGAAAGACTGATCCCTGTGGAACGTCACTTGTTACTCTAACTAAAAACACAGCCAATGCAAACCTACCTAAAGTCAATCACTACTCTATGCCTAAAGCCCTCCCTTCTCTCTCACACACATCCTGTGACTGCATTCCTAGGAACAGAGGAGCATTTGCAGTAAGCCTACTGCCCCATGCTAGGCAGGTCCATCTCTAGCCACTCCTAGTTTATGTTGATGTAGGCATTAACGTATCTAATGTCGTAGTCAGTTTTAAAGGATTACAACAGTGTCATCACATCTACGAGGAAAATGATAGGATGAATAATGAGAACCTTCAAAACATGGGGATGCCAAGCCAATGAGGATCCTGTTTAAGTCACTTGTTCTCTCTAGGCTGGAATACTGTTGTACACTAACAGCTCCTCTCAAGGAAGGCGATACTTCTGACCTGGATAATGTACTGGGGACCTTCACTGCATGTAAACTTCAGTCAAGCACTTTAATTACTGGGAACGTTTGAAATCCTTTGACCAGTATTTCCTGGAAAATCCAAGGACTGATCCCAAATCTGCACACTGAAATCACTCCCACACGAAAGCAAAATCGTTGGCAGAGGCTGCAACATACCCCCAATAAAAAGCAAGGGCGCCGAGAGTACAAGTGTCAGGTGTACAAGACTGTTCAAGTGCCTCCCAGCATACATAAGGGAGATTATGAATAGACCCCCGGCTGTCTTCGAGAGGAAACTAGATAGATTCCTAAAGTCAGTACTTGACCAGCCAGGCTGGACTGCGTACGGTCAGCAGTAATATTGGAAGGATGAGAAGGGAAGGGAAAAGAAATAAACAAAGGTAGGGACCATGCAACCCATTGAGGAATGTTTGGAAATCAGGTTTGATACGAGGAAGAGGGAAACCAGCACCAATTCCTTGAATCAATATCCCTTCGCCAGTGTAATACAACTTCACATGAGTTAAATCATGTGCAAGAGTGAAAGAGGATAAAGTCATAGGATTTACACACACACACACACACACACTGGTACTGAGGTGCTATCTAGTGCTGGCAGAGTGAACAATGAGGCTATCCTCAAGCACCTTACACTAGATGAGGTATTTACACACCCATTAAACACATTACATGACGCATTACGTAACTGCACACGCAGTTATATAATACTGAAGGTCGTGTGCCAGCTGCCCTCTCCTGTAATACCCAGCTGCCCTCTCCTGTAATACCCAGCTGCCCTCTCCTGTAATACCCACGTGGGAGAGGCAGGGCCGGGAGTGGTAAACATACCTGCAGGTTACCTGTGGTCGCTTACCTAGGTCACCGCTACCCCTGCGGCCCAGTTCCAGACCAAGCCTAGTTGCTGGCTTAATCCATCAGGCTGTCGGTGCCCGCCGCCCGCAATGCAACATATGCAACACAACCCGGCAAACAAGGAACTGACTTGACAAATTTTTTCATGGTGAAAGAGAGAGAACAGGAAATAAATGAGAGAGGAGGATATAAGAGAAAAACAGAGAGGAGGAAATAAGAGAGAAAGAGAGAGAGAGGGAGGAAGAAATAAGAGAGAAAGAGAGGAGGAAATAAAAGAGAAAGAGAGGAGGAAATAAATGAGAAAGAGATAGAACAAAACAGCACAACACCGTGACTGGGACGATACACAAATAACCCGCACATAGGAAACACGAGCCTAGGACGACGTTTCGGTCCGACCTGGACCATTTGCAAAGTGACACTAACGGAAAATAAAGTACATGTAGACCAGCTGGCAGGGACGGGACAACAGAGGAGGACTAGTAGTAGTGGTAAAGGTAAGGCTGGTAGTAGAAGTAGTGATAGTGTCAAATAGGGAGAGTGGTTGGTGAGACAAGAATAGAAAGGAGTGAAAGGAGGCAAAAGTGAAGGTAGGAGCCAAAGGAAGCAATAAAGGTAAGACAGAGGAGCACTGCAGGCGAGCTAAGGGCCCACAGAGATTGGGAGGGAAGGGGTAAAGTGAAGGACAGAACACCCAAGGCAGAAGAAGGGAACCCAAAACAAGAACTAGGAAAAACAAGAAAGGAGAAGAGAGAAAGAGAGAGAGAGAGAGAGAGAGAGAGAGAGAGAGAGAGAGAGAGAGAGAGAGAGAGAGAGGAGAAAAAACAATCAGGTTAAGTCACGTGTGTTGTGAAGTTTGGAGCATTTTACAATGTAATGGGAGAGGAAGGCATCTACAGAGACAAAGCCACGACTAGGATTCATACTAGGAAAGTTGTGTATAAGAAAGGATTCAACAAGACGGCGACTGTGAAAGTTAGACGTAGGGTAGACATTTTACCAGAAGACCAGTCAACAGGATGACTGTGGTCTCTAACATGACAGAAAAGAGCATAAGACTACTTTTGTGCTCCCGAGTCCGTCAGAAAGAGGAAGACCAGTTTCTCCAAAGTACTGAAGAGGACAAGAGGAATAGGAACTAGAATAGAAACCAGGAGTATCTATAGAGGGACGAGTGGTATGAACTAGATTACTGCGGAAAGTAAGTTTGATGTCTAAAGAACAGAGAGAGTTGGAAATAAATGGTATAAAATACCGACACAATGGAAATATAAACACATATGCAGTATAATGTGATCCTTTATTGACAACGTTTCACCCACACAGTGGGCTTTTTCAAGTCACACACAGATCTACCTGGGGTGGAAGACCTACCGCCACAGAAGACAACACTCAATACCGAAGAATCCTGGAATCATCACTTATCTCTATAACCAACAATTTCAACCAAATCAACGGCTTCTATAACATAGCTGAACCACTCGCCAAGAAACTTCTTCATCGCTATCCCACATAAGAACATAGAACACTGCAGAAGGTCTACTCACAACTTGTCCAATACCCCTGCCAAGCTACCCAAGACTCTATAACCCACCCGGTAGATCATCAGATGCAGCATTCTCCACCTGACCTCAACATTCTGAACATGACCATAAATACTCTCGTACCTTCCACCCCAGGTAGATCTGTGTGTGACTTGAAAAAGCCCACTGTGTGGGTGAAACGTTGTCAATAAAGGATCACATTATACTGCATTTGTGTTTATATTTCCAACGGAGAGAGTTGTTGAGATTAGAAAGACTGGAAATATAGGGAAGGCAGAGGACAGGAGAGCTCCCAGGAGTAGAGTCTGAGAGAGAAGAAAATCTGTTTAGCACGTGAGAAGGCAGAGTTTATGAAATGGGAAGGGTAGCCAAGACGAGAGAACGAATTAACAGAAATAAGAGAAGAGAGATAAAAGTGGAAATAAGAGAGAGAGATAGAGGAAGAAATATGAGAAGAGAGAGAGAGGAGGAAACAAGAGAAAACGAGAGAGGAACAAAACACGAAGACAAGCCACTAAGAGGAGAGCGCAGACGACTGCGGACGCGCACACAGGCGCTCACGACGACACAAACGACACCACGACTAATTAGAGAAGAGCGCCGGCTACACCCGGCCACGACACCTCAAGAAATTTAATTAAACAAGCCAGGCGGGCAATAATTCAGACTATTTCAGAAATGGGTAAAACTGTTTGCCTACAACAATCAAGTGAGACCATTATGTAAATGCAAGGAGGGGGCAAGAAAGTTGTAAAACTCCAAAACAATTGAGGACGAAAATTCCACTGGATTCCCCGGCACTTTCTCACATATATGCAAAGTGGGGAGGGTGAGTGGGCCCGTGTTTTCTTTTTTTAGTTGTCGAAGGATTATACTCTATTATATGCGATGTTATATACAAAAGCTATTCTGAATCGAAGCTGTGGAGGTGAATGCACACCAGGGTTGAGAGAGTGACCACCTCAAACTTACTTCTCCAGGCTGAGAGACTGACCACCTCAAACTTACTTCTCCAGGCTGAGAGACTGACCACCTCAAACTTACTTCTCCAGGCTGAGAGACTGACCACCTCAAACTTACTTCTCCAGGCTGAGAGACTGACCACCTCAAACTTACTTCCCCTGGCTGAGAGACTGACCACCTCAAACTTACTTCCCCTGGCTGAGAGACTGACCACCTCAAACTTACTTCCCCTGGCTGAGAGACTGACCACCTCAAACGTGCTTCCCCTGGCTGAGAGACTGACCACCTCAAACTTGCTTCCCCTGGCTGAGAGACTGACCACCTCAAACGTGCTTCCCCAGGCTGAGAGACTGACCACCTCAAACTTACTAACTTCCACCAATGCTGGCTGAGAGACTGACCACCTCAAACGTGCTTCCCCAGGCTGAGAGACTGTCCACCTCAAACGTGCTTCCCCAGGCTGAGAGACTGTCCACCTCAAACGTGCATCCCCAGGCTGAGAGACGAACCACCTCAAACCTACATCTCCAAGACTTCTGTTGTCTACGCTGTACTCAGAGCTACATTATCCACAAATTTCTTAACCTTATCTAAGAGATATTGTTCATTTAGATGCTACAGTACAAACACTTGGTCTACACGTTCCCTCTCCTTCTTAAATCCTTCTTGTTCCCTGTGTAATCCAAACGTCTCAGTAAAGATACCTAACTGCTGCACATGTATCTTTCTCATCTAGACCACTCGAAACCTGCAGGGAGTAATTTACAGCGCCTGGGGAATGAGAGATAATCAGATTTGATCCAAAACGACGAAATAATTTGGCACATGGAACGTAAGAATGTCACAATACCGTGACTGGAACAATTCACAAACAAGCCACAATTGGGAAATGTTTCGTCTGTCCTCGTTCGTCTTCAAGACCCAAGAGAAAGTTCTGTGGTCTTAGAGCGCGGAGGAACCTGCCATGGCAAAAAAAAAAAATTAAAAGTACAATCAGTCAATAACAACATAAGTAGCAATCCTAGGTAGTGCACTGAAATATTAACGTTAAGTAGCAACGCTACCCACTAGCAAACTTTTTTTTAACAAAAGCTTAAATTTGCAAGCTAAGAGCAGTTATCATACTTCAGCTTATTTACAAGCTATGTTATCTTACAGTTCGCTTACAAGTCAGAGTTATCCTACCTCATCTCATTTACAAGCTAAGCACAGTTATCCTACCTCAGCTCATTTACAAGCCAGCTCTAGGCTACTTTCACTACCCCAACCCAGGATGCCACCCACAATAGTTTACCAAAGTAGGTCCGTACTAACTGCTATGTGAATAAGGTGTCATTGGGTGTAAGGAGACTTGTCCATAGGTCTCCCCTCCACCCGCTTCTTCTAAAATAGGTCGCTTGTGGGAGGACCTACCTATTACAGTGTTCCTCGAGCGTACATAATACCCAGGTGAACAACAGAGTTTTGTGTTCTGTCGCTGCTGTCTTGACAAATTCCCCTCAAAATTTATACCATATTCAAGAACACACTTTCACTGTTAATGTGGCTTTGCCATGTACCACCACAACTGGACCTTGGCGAGGCCTGAGGGAAGGGGGAGGGGAATTTAGGGAAGGGGAAAGAAAGAGGGAAGGGAGGGGGGTGTTAAGAAACAAAAAGTCTATCTTACAAGAAATCTGTAACCTATTTTCTTGGCAACTGATGTCACATACGCACACTAGGCCAGTGCCAAGAGCTGTGACTCGACCCCTGTAACCACAATTGGCTAAGGAGAGGTACGACAAAGCTGTGAGAGTAGGAAGAGAGTGGACCAGTAGCAACCAGCGAAGAAGCAAAGCCAGGAGCTGTGAATCGACCCCTGCAACCACAAACAAGTAAGCACACACAAACACACTGCATACGTACAAGAAGTTGAAATCATTTAACAAGCAAAGTTCGAGTGATATATTTATGTGAATTAACATGCTAAGCAAAATGTTAATTTCGCAACCAAGGTAAACATTTAACCCAGGTATGACCCGCCTCAATGTTAGTAATGTTATTACAAGTTTTTTACCAATGTTATCGAAGTATATGTTACTGAAGTTAAATAAGAATCATACAACATTACCACCAAGTATGTCACCAGTAACAACATTACCACCAAGTATGTCACCAGTAACAACATTACCACCGAGTATGTCACCAGTAACAACATTACCACCAAGTATGTCACCAGTAACAACATTACCACCAAGTATGTCACCAGTAACAACATTACCACCGAGTATGTCACCAGTAACAACATTACCACCAAGTATGTCACCAGTAACAACATTACCACCAGTATGTCACCAGTAACAACATTACCACCGAGTATGTCACCAGTAACAACATTACCACCAAGTATGTCACCAGTAACATTACCACCAAGTATGTCACCAGTAACAACACTACCACCAAGTATGTCACCAGTAACAACATTACCACCAAGTATGTCACCAGTAACAACATTACCACCAAGTATGTCACCAGTAACAACATTACCACCAAGTATGTCACCAGTAACAACATTACCACCAAGTATGTCACCAGTAACAACATTACCACCAAGTATGTCACCAGTAACAACATTACCACCAAGTATGTCACCAGTAACAACATTACCACCAAGTATGTCACCAGTAACAACATTACCACCGAGTATGTCACCAGTAACATTACCACCGAGTATGTCACCAGTAACAACATTATCACCAAGTATGTCACCAGTAACATTACCACTGAGTATGTCACCAGTAACAACATTACTACCGAGTATGTCACCAGTAACAACATTACCACCAAGTATGTCACCAGTAACATTACCAAGTATGTCACCAGTAACATTACCAAGTATGTCACCAGTAACAACATTATCACCAAGTATGTCACCAGTAACAACATTACCAAGTATGTCACCAGTAACATCATCTAACACCAAGTATGTCACCAGTAACATCATCTAACATCAAGTATGCCACCAGTAACATCAAGTATGTCACCAGTAACATCATGTATGCCACCAGTAACATCATCTTTCAAGTATGTCACCAGTAACATCATCTAACACCAAGTATGTCACCAGTAACATCATCTAACATCAAGTATGTCACCAGTAACATCATCTACCACCAAATATGTCACCAGTAACATCATCTAACATCAAGTATGTCACCAGTAACATCATCTAACATCAAGTATGTCACCAGTAACATCATCTAACATCAAGTATGTCACCAGTAACATCTAACATCAAATATGTCACCAGTAACATCATCAAACACCAAGTATGTCACCAGTAACATCATCATCAAACACCAAGTATGTCACCAGTAACATCATCTTTCAAGTATGTCACCAGTAACATCATCTAACACCAAGTATGTCACCAGTAACATCATCTAACACCAAGTATGTCACCAGTAACATCATCTAACACCAAGCATGTCAACAGTAACATCATCAAACACCAAGTATGTCACCAGTAACATCATCTAACACCAAGTATGTCACCAGTAACATCATCTAATACCAAGTATGTCACCAGTAACATCATCATCTAACACCAAGTATGTCACCAGTAACATCATCATCTAACACCAAGTATGTCACCAGTAACATCATCTAACACCAAGTATGTCACCAGTAACATCATCATCTAACACCAAGTATGTCACCAGTAACATCATCTAACACCAAGTATGTCACCAGTAACATCATCATCTAACACCAAGTATGTCACCAGTAACATCATCTAACACCAAGTATGTCACCAGTAACATCATCTAACACCAAGTATGTCACCAGTAACATCATCTAACACCAAGTATGTCACCAGTAACATCATCTAACACCAAGTATATCACCAGTAACATCATCTAACACCAAGTATGTCACCAGAAACATCATCTAACACCAAGTATGTCACCAGTAACATCATCATCAAACACCAAGTATGTCACCAGTAACATCATCTAACACCAAGTATGTCACCAGTAACATCATCATCTAACACCAAGTATGTCACCAGTAACATCATCTAACACCAAGTATGTCACCAGTAACATCATCTAACACCAAGTATGTCACCAGTAACATCATCAAACACCAAGTATGTCACCAGTAACATCATCTAACACCAAGTATGTCACCAGTAACATCATCAAACACCAAGTATGTCACCAGTAACATCATCTAACACCAAGTATATCACCAGTAACATCATCTAACACCAAGTATGTCACCAGTAACATCATCATCTAACACCAAGTATATCACCAGTAACATCATCTAACACCAAGTATGTCACCAGTAACATCATCTAACACCAAGTATGTCACCAGTAACATCATCATCTAACACCAAGTATATCACCAGTAACATCATCTAACACCAAGTATGTCACCAGTAACATCATCTAACACCAAGTATGTCACCAGTAACATCATCTAACACCAAGTATGTCACCAGTAACATCATCATCTAACACCAAGTATGTCACCAGTAACATCATCTAACACCAAGTATGTCACCAGTAACATCATCTAACACCAAGTATATCACCAGTAACATCATCTAACACCAAGCATGTCACCAGTAACATCATCATCTAACACCAAGTATGTCACCAGTAACATCATCTAACACCAAGTATGTCACCAGTAACATCATCTAACACCAAGTATATCACCAGTAACATCATCTAACACCAAGCATGTCACCAGTAACATCATCATCTAACACCAAGTATGTCACCAGTAACATCATCTAACACCAAGTATGTCACCAGTAACATCATCAAACACCAAGTATGTCACCAGTAACATCATCAAACACCAAGTATGTCACCAGTAACATCATCTAACACCAAGTATATCACCAGTAACATCATCTAACACCAAGTATATCACCAGTAACATCATCTAACACCAAGTATGTCACCAGTAACATCATCTAACACCAAGTATGTCACCAGTAACATCATCATCTAACACCAAGTATGTCACCAGTAACATCATCTAACACCAAGTATGTCACCAGTAACATCATCATCTAACACCAAGTATGTCACCAGTAACATCATCTAACACCAAGTATGTCACCAGTAACATCATCATCTAACACCAAGTATGTCACCAGTAACATCATCTAACACCAAGTATGTCACCAGTAACATCATCTAACACCAAGTATGTCACCAGTAACATCATCATCTAACACCAAGTATGTCACCAGTAACATCATCTAACACCAAGTATGTCACCAGTAACATCATCTAACACCAAGTATGTCACCAGTAACATCATCATCAAACACCAAGTATGTCACCAGTAACATCATCTAACACCAAGTATATCACCAGTAACATCATCTAACACCAAGTATGTCACCAGTAACATCATCTAACACCAAGTATGTCACCAGTAACATCATCATCAAACACCAAGTATGTCACCAGTAACATCATCTAACACCAAGTATATCACCAGTAACATCATCTAACACCAAGTATGGTCACCAGTAACATCATCTAACACCAAGTATGTCACCAGTAACATCATCTAACACCAAGTATGTCACCAGTAACATCATCATCAAACACCAAGTATGTCACCAGTAACATCATCTAACACCAAGTATATCAAACCCGTAACATCATCTAACACCAAGTATGTCACCAGTAACATCATCATCAAACACCAAGTATGTCACCAGTAACATCATCTAACACCAAGTATGTCACCAGTAACATCATCATCAAACACCAAGTATGTCACCAGTAACATCATCATCAAACACCAAGTATGTCACCAGTAACATCATCTAACACCAAGTATGTCACCAGTAACATCATCATCAAACACCAAGTATGTCACCAGTAACATCATCATCAAACACCAAGTATGTCACCAGTAACATCATCTAACACCAAGTATGTCACCAGTAACATCATCATCAAACACCAAGTATGTCACCAGTAACATCATCATCAACACCAAGTATGTCACCAGTAACATCATCTAACACCAAGTATGTCACCAGTAACATCATCATCAAACACCAAGTATGTCCACCAGTAACATCATCATCAAACACCAAGTATGTCACCAGTAACATCATCATCAAACACCAAGTATGTCACCAGTAACATCATCATCTAACACCAAGTATGTCACCAGTAACATCATCATCTAACACCAAGTATGTCACCAGTAACATCATCTAACACCAGTATGTCACCAGTAACATCATCTAACACCAAGTATATCAAACCCGTAACATCATCTAACACCAAGTATGTCACCAGTAACATCATCATCTAACACCAAGTATGTCACCAGTAACATCATCTAACACCAAGTATATCACCAGTAACATCATCTAACACCAAGTATGTCACCAGTAACATCATCTAACACCAAGTATGTCACCAGTAACATCATCAAACACCAAGTATGTCACCAGTAACATCATCATCTAACACCAAGTATGTCACCAGTAACATCATCATCTAACACCAAGTATGTCACCAGTAACATCATCATCTAACACCAAGTATGTCACCAGTAACATCATCATCTAACACCAAGTATGTCACCAGTAACATCATCATCTAACACCAAGTATGTCACCAGTAACATCATCATCAACACCAAGTATGTCACCAGTAACATCATCATCTAACACCAAGTATGTCACCAGTAACATCATCATCTAACACCAAGTATGTCACCAGTAACATCATCAAACACCAAGTATGTCACCAGTAACATCATCATCTAACACCAAGTATGTCACCAGTAACATCATCATCTAACACCAAGTATGTCACCAGTAACATCATCATCTAACACCAAGTATGTCACCAGTAACATCATCATCTAACACCAAGTATGTCACCAGTAACATCATCATCTAACACCAAGTATGTCACCAGTAACATCATCATCTAACACCAAGTATGTCACCAGTAACATCATCATCAAACACCAAGTATGTCACCATAACATCATCATCTAACACCAAGTATGTCACCAGTACATCATCATCTAACACCAAGTATGTCACCAGTAACATCATCATCTAACACCAAGTATGTCACCAGTAACATCATCATCTAACACCAAGTATGTCACCAGTAACATCATCATCTAACACCAAGTATGTCACCAGTAACATCATCATCTAACACCAAGTATGTCACCAGTAACATCATCATCAAACACCAAGTATGTCACCAGTAACATCATCATCTAACACCAAGTATGTCACCAGTAACATCATCATCTAACACCAAGTATGTCACCAGTAACATCATCATCTAACACCAAGTATGTCACCAGTAACATCATCATCTAACACCAAGTATGTCACCAGTAACATCATCATCAAACACCAAGTATGTCACCAGTAACATCATCATCTAACACCAAGTATGTCACCAGTAACATCATCATCTAACACCAAGTATGTCACCAGTAACATCATCAAACACCAAGTATGTCACCAGTAACATCATCATCTAACACCAAGTATGTCACCAGTAACATCATCATCTAACACCAAGTATGTCACCAGTAACATCATCATCTAACACCAAGTCCTCAACACGCAACAGATTTCCATAGAAAAAAAAATCAAAATCTAAAATCCGATTAGTTAAAAAAAATAGTCAAAAAGGCATTGTTTGGTGGGGAAATAAGCCACCAAGGCATTGTTTGGTGGGGAAATAAGCCACCAAGGCATTGTTTGGTGGGGAAATAAGACACCAAGGCATTGTTTGGTGGGGAAATAAGACACCAAGGCATTGTTTGGTGGGGAAATAAGCCACCAAGGCATTGTTTGGTGGGGAAATAAGCCACCAAGGCATGTTTGGTGGGGAAATAAGCTACCAAGGCATTGTTTGGTGGGGAAATTAGCCACCAAGGGCATTGTTGGTGGGGAAATAAGCCACCAAGGCATTGATTGGTGGGGAAATAAGCCACCAAGGCATTGATTGGTGGGGAAATAAGACACCAAGGCATTGTTTGGTGGGGAAATAAGCCACCAAGGCATTGATTGGTGGGGAAATAAGCCACCAAGGCATTGATTTGTGGGGAAATTAGCCACCAAGGCATTGTTTGGTGGGGAAATAAGCCACCAAGGCATTGTTTGGTGGGGAAATAAGCCACCAAGGCATTGTTTGGTGGGGAAATAAGCCACCAAGGCATTGTTTGGTGGGGAAATAAGCCACCAAGCCATTGAGTGGTGGGGAAATTAGCCACCAAGGCATTGTTTGGTGGGGAAATAAGCCACCAATGCTTTGTTTGGTGCGGAAATAAGCCACCAAGGCATTGATTGGTGGGGAAATTAGCCACCAAGGCATTGATTGACGGGGAAATTAGCCACCAAGGCATTGATTGGTGGGGAAATTAGCCACCAAGGCATTGATTGGCGGGGAAATTAGGCGGCAAGACATGGACTGGTGGGGAAGATCAGCATAAAACACTTGTGGAATTCCGAACGCTGTTTGTGAGCCCGAACAAGTCACACACTACACACAGTTCGAATTCGGGTTTTAACGAATCTTAACCCAAAGGGAATCGAAGAGCGTTGCTGTGTGCAACAATGTAACGTGCAAGAGTCAGAAGTGAACAACTTGCAAGAGTCAGCAGTGTACAACGTGCAAGAGTCAGCAGTGTACAACGTGCAAGAGTCAGAAGTGAACAACGTGCAAGTCAGAAGTGAACAACTTGCAAGAGTCAGAAGTGAACAACGTGCAAGAGTCAGAAGTGAACAACTTGCAAGAGTCAGAAGTGAACAACGTGCAAGAGTCAGAAGTGAACAACTTGCAAGAGTCAGAAGTGAACAACTTGCAAGAGTCAGAAGTGAACAACGTGCAAGAGTCAGAAGTGAACAACTTGCAAGAGTCAGAAGTGAACAACTTGCAAGAGTCAGAAGTGAACAACGTGCAAGAGTCAGAAGTGAACAACTTGCAAGAGTCAGAAGTGAACAACTTGCAAGAGTCAGCAGTGTACAACGTGCAAGAGTCAGCAGTGTGCAACGTGCAAGAGTCAGCAGTGTACAACGTGCAAGAGTCAGCAGTGTACAACGTGCAAGAGTCAGCAGTGTGCAACGTGCAAGAGTCAGCAGTGTGCAACGTGCAAGTCAGCAGTGTGCAACGTGCAAGAGTCAGCAGTGTACAACGTGCAAGAGTCAGCAGTGTGCAACGTGCAAGAGTCAGCGGTGTACAACGTGCAAGAGTCAGCAGTGTGCAACGTGCAAGAGTCAGCAGTGTGCAACGTGCAAGAGTCAGCAGTGTGCAACGTGCAAGAGTCAGCAGTGTACAACGTGCAAGAGTCAGCAGTGTGCAACGTGCAAGAGTCAGCAGTGTGCAACGTGCAAGAGTCAACAGTGTACAACGTGCAAGAGTCAGCAGTGTGCAACGTGCAAGAGTCAGCATGTGCAACGTGCAAGAGTCAGCAGTGTGCAACGTGCAAAGTCAGCAGTGTACAACGTGCAAGAGTCAGCAGTGTGCAACGTGCAAGAGTCAGCAGTGTGCAACGTGCAAGAGTCAGCAGTGTACAACTTGCAAGAGTCAGCAGTGTGCAACGTGCAAGAGTCAGCAGTGTACAACGTGCAAGAGTCAGCAGTGTGCAACGTGCAAGAGTCAGCAGTGTACAACTTGCAAGAGTCAGCAGTGTGCAACGTGCAAGAGTCAGCAGTGTACAACTTGCAAGAATCAGCAGTGTACAACTTGCAAGAGTCAGCAGAGGGCAACATGTTAGTCAATAGAACACAAGTGTGAGAGTTAATTGTAACAACTCAGGAAGCAAGACTAACACAACCACTCAGGAAGCAAGACTAACACAACCACTCAGGAAGCAAGACTAACACTACCACTCAGGAAGCAAGACTAACACTACCACTCAGGAAGCAAGACTAACACTACCACTCAGGAAGCAAGACTAACACTACCACTCAGGAAGCAAGACTAACACTACCACTCAGGAAGCAAGACTAACACTACCACTCAGGAAGCAAGACTAACACAACCACTCAGGAAGCAAGACTAACACTACCACTCAGGAAGCAAGACTATCACTACCACCCAGGAAGCAAGACTAACACAACCACTCAGGAAGCAAGACTAACACTACCACTCAGGAAGCAAGACTATCACTACCACTCAGGAAGCAAGACTAACACAACCACTCAGGAAGCAAGACTAACACTACCACTCAGGAAGCAAGACTAACACAACCACTCAGGAAGCAAGACCAACACAACCACTCAGGAAGCAAGACTAACACAACCACTCAGGAAGCAAGACTAACACTACCACTCAGGAAGCAAGACTAACACTACCACTCAGGAAGCAAGACTAACACTACCACTCAGGAAGCTAGACTAACACAACCACTCAGGAAGCAAGACTAACACTACCACTCAGGAAGCAAGACTAACACAACCACTCAGGAAGCAAGACTAACACTACCACTCAGAAGCAAGACTAACACAACCACTCAGGAAGCAAGACTAACACAACCACTCAGGAAGCAAGACTAACACTACCACTCAGGAAGCAAGATCAACACAACCACTCAGGAAGCAAGACTAACACAACCACTCAGGAAGCAAGACTAACACAACCACTCAGGAAGCAAGATCAACACAACCACTCAGGAAGCAAGACTATCACTACCACTCAGGAAGCAAGACTAACACAACCACTCAGGAAGCAAGATCAACACAACCACTCAGGAAGCAAGACTAACACTACCACTCAGGAAGCAAGACTAACACTACCACTCAGGAAGCAAGACTAACACTACCACTCAAGAAGCAAGATCAACACAACCACTCAGGAAGCAAGACTATCACTACCACTCAGGAAGCAAGACTAACACAACCACTCAGGAAGCAAGATCAACACAACCACTCAGGAAGCAAGATCAACACAACCACTCAGGAAGCAAGACTAACACTACCACTCAGGAAGCAAGACTAACACAACCACTCAGGAAGCAAGACTAACACTACCACTCAGGAAGCAAGACTAACACAACCACTCAGGAAGCAAGACTAACACTACCACTCAGGAAGCAAGACTATCACAACCACTCAGGAAGCAAGACTAACACAACCACTCAGGAAGCAAGACTATCACAACCACTCAGGAAGCAAGACTAACACAACCACTCAGGAAGCAAGACTAACACTACCACTCAGGAAGCAAGACTAACACAACCACTCAGGAAGCAAGATCAACACAACCACTCAGGAAGCAAGACTAACACAACCACTCAGGAAGCAAGACTATCACAAACCACTCAGAAGCAAGACTAACACAACCACTCAGGAAGCAAGACTATCACAACCACTCAGGAAGCAAGACTAACACAACCACTCAGGAAGCAAGACTATCACAACCACTCAGGAAGCAAGACTAACACAACCACTCAGGAAGCAAGACTAACACTCCCATCAGGAAGCAAGACTAACACAACCACTCAGGAAGCAAGACTAACACAACCACTCAGGAAGCAAGACTATCACAACCACCAGGAAGAAAAGACTAACACAACCACTCAGGAAGCAAGACTAACACAACCACTCAGGAAGCAAGATCAACACAACCACTCAGGAAGCAAGATCAACACAACCACTCAGGAAGCAAGACTAACACAACCACTCAGGAAGCAAGACTAACACAACCACTCCAGGAAGCAAGACTATCACTACCACTCGGGAAGCAAGACTAACACTACCACTCAGGAAGCAAATCAACACAACCACTCAGGAAGCAAGACTATCAAACCACTCAGGAAGCAAGACTAACACAACCACTCGGGAAAGCAAAAATCAACACAACCACTCAGGAAGCAAGACTATCACAACCACTCAGGAAGCAAGACTAACACAACCACTCAGGAAGCAAGACTAACACAACCACTCAGGAAGCAAGACTAACACTACCACTCAGGAAGCAAGACTAACACAACCACTCAGGAAGCAAGACTAACACTACCACTCAGGAAGCAAGACTAACACTACCACTCAGGAAGCAAGACTAACACAACCACTCAGGAAGCAAGACATAACACTACCACTCAGGAAGCAAGACTAACACAACCACTCAGGAAGCAAGACAAACACTACCCTCAGGAAGAAAGACTAACACAACCACTCAGGAAGCAAGACTAACACTACCACTCAGAAGCAAGACTAACACAACCACTCAGGAAGCAAGACTAACACTACCACTCAGGAAGCAAGACTAACACTACCACTCAGGAAGCAAGACTAACACTACCACTCAGGAAGCAAGACTAACACTACCACTCAGGAAGCAAGATCAACACAACCACTCAGGAAGCAAGACTAACACTACCACTCAGGAAGCAAGACTAACACAACCACTCAGGAAGCAAGACTATCACTACCACTCAGGAAGCAAGACTAACACTACCACTCGGGAAAGGGCAAGATCAACACAACCACTCAGGAAGCAAGACTATCACTACCACTCAGGAAGCAAGACTAACACAACCACTCAGGAAGCAAGACTAACACTACCACTCAGGAAGCAAGACTAACACTACCACTCAGGAAGCAAGACTAACACTACCACTCAGGAAGCAAGACTAACACTACCACTCAGGAAGCAAGATCAACACAACCACTCAGGAAACAAGATCAACACAACCACTCAGGAAGCAAGAATAGATTGCTTCACAAGAATAAGACAGTTATTTCCCAGCATTAACCATCGTGTACTTTTTCAGCAAAATACTCCACGAGACTGGCAAATGTTCAATCTAAAACCAATCAAGAGATTCGTCACTCTCTGAAAACTCCAGATCTATCACGAGACTTCGCAAGCCAGTGTACACACACACACACACACACACACACCACACACACACATACCAGTGCTGTTTTTGGTATATGTGAACGACATGACGAAAGGGATCGACTCAGAAGTGTCCCTGTTTGCAGATGATGTGAAGTTAATGGGGAGAATTACATCGAATGAGGATCAGGCAGGACTACAAAGAGACCTGGACAGGCTGGACGCATGGTCCAGCAACTGGCTCCTTGAATTTAACCCCGCCAAATGCAAAGTCATGAAGATTGGGGAACGGCAAAAAAGACTGCAGATAGAGTACAGACTAGGTGACCAAAGACTGCAAACCTCACTCAAGGAAAAAGATCTTGGGGTGAGTATAATACCGAGCACATCTCCGGAAGCACACATCAACCAGAAAACTGCTGCAGCATATAGGCGCCTGGCAAACCCAGTAAGGAATCGTTCAAGATTCTGTATACTGTGTACATCAGGCCCATGTTAGAGTATGCAGCACCAGTTTGGAACCCACACCTGGTCAAGCACGTCAAGAAATTAGAGAAAGTGCAAAGGTTCGTAGCAAGATTAGTTCCAGAGCTAAGGGGAATGCCCTACGAAGAAAAGTTAAGGGAAATCGGCCTGACGACACTAGAGGACAGGAGGGTTAGAGGAGAATTGACAGGAAGGACAGAGACAGGATGTTCCAGAGATGGGACTCAGAAACAAGAGGTTACAATTGGAAGTTGAGGACTCAGATGAGTCAGAGATATAAGGATGTATTTTTTCCGACACAGAGTTGTCAGGGAGTAGAATAGTCTGGCAAGTGACGTAGTGAAGACAGGAGCCATACATAGCTTTAAGACGAGGTACGATAAAGTTCATGGAGCAGAGAAAGGATCCAGTAGCGATCAGTAAAGAGGCGGGCCAGGAGCTGTGAATCGACCCCTGCAACCACAAACAGATGAGTACACACACACACACACACACACACACAGTGAAGTAGTGGAGGCATGATCTATACATAGCTTTAAGAGGTACGATAAGGCTACTGGAGCAGGGAGAGTGGACCTAATAGCGACTAGCGAAGAAGCGGGGCCAGAAACTGTGAATCAAGCCCTGCAATCACATATAGGTGAGTACACATACACACACATCAACCAAATAACTGCTGCAGCATATGGACGCCTAGCAAACCTAAGAATAGCATTCCGACATCTCAATAAGGAATCATTCAGGACCTTGTACACTGTGTACGTTAGGCCTATATTGGAGTATGCAGCACCAGCTTGGAACCCACACCTAGCCAAGCATGTAAGGAAATTAGAGAAAGTGCAAAGGTTTGCAACAAGACTAGTCCTGGAGGGGAATGTCCTACGACGAGAGGTTAAGGGAAATCGACCTGATGACACTAGAAGACAGAAGAGATAGGGGGAACATGATAACGACATATAAAATACCGAGCATAAATAATAGGAGTCCTCAGGTTGTTCTTCAACTCTATACATCCTTGGTTAGGCCTCGTTTAGATTATGCTGCACATTTTGGTCACCGTATTACAGAATGGATATAAATTCTCTGGAAAATGTACAAAGGAGGATGACAAAGTTGATCCCATGTATCAGAAACCTTCCCTATGAGGATAGACTAAGGGCCCTGAATCTGCACTCTCTAGAAAGACGTAGAATTAGGGGGGATATGATTGAGGTGTATAAATGGAAGACAGGAATAAATAAAGGGGATGTAAATAGTGTGCTGAAAATATCTAGCCTAGACAGGACTCGCAGCTATGGTTTTAAGTTGGAAAAATTCAGATTCAGGAAGGATATAGGAAAGTACTGGTTTGGTAATAGAGTTGTGGATGAGTGGAACAAACTCCCAAGTACCGTTATAGAGGCCAGAACGTTGTGTAGCTTTAAAAATAGGTTGGATAAATACATGAGTAGATGTGGGTGGGTGTGAGTTAGACCTGACAGAATGAACATTAAAATGGTATAAAATACGGACAGATTGTTAGGTAAGACACATATGCAACAGTTAGGTATCTTTATTTCGAAACGTTTCGCCTACACAGTAGGCTTCTTCAGTCGAGTACAGAAAAGTTGATAGAAGCAGAAGATACTTGAAGACGATGTAATCAGTCCATCACCCTTAAAGTTTTGAGGTGGTCAGTCCCTCAGTCTGGAGAAGAGCATTGTTCCGTTGTCACCTCCTGGCACTATATAAAGGCTCCATCCTGTCACTTCAACTTCATATTGTTTCAGACAACGGAACAATGCTCTTCTCCAGACTGAGGGACTGACCACCTCAAAACTTTAAGGGTGATGGACTGATTACATCGTCTTCAAGTATCTTCTGCTTGTATCAACTTTTCTGTACTCGACTGAAGAAGCCTACTGTGTAGGCGAAACGTTTCGAAATAAAGATACCTAACTGTTGCATATATATCTTACCTAGACCTGACAGCTTGTGCTACCAGGTCGGTTGCCGTGTTCCTCCCTTAAGTCAATGTGACCTGACCTGACTAGGTTGGGTGCATTGGCTTAAGCCGGTAGGAGACTTGGACCTGCCTCGCATGGGCCAGTAGGCCTTCTGCAGTGTTCCTTCGTTCTTATGTTAGGAATCGACAAGGTGGACAGAGACAGATGTTCCAGAGATGGGACACAGCAACAAGGGGTCACAGATGAATCACACGGATGTTAGGAAGCATTTATTCAGCCATAGAAATGTCAAGAAGTGGAACAGTCTGGAAAGAATGTAGTGGAAGCAGGATCCATAGTTTTAAGAAGAGGTATGATAAAGCTCACGGAGCAGGGAGATAATGACCTAGTAGCGACCAGTGAAGAGGCGGGGCCAGGAGTTATGACTCGATCCCTGCAACCACAATTAGATGAGTACACACACAGATACACATACATAGACACACAGACACAGACACACAGACACAGATACAGACACACACACACACACACACACACACACACACACACACACACACACCACACACACACACACACACAGACACACACACACACACACACACAGACACACACACACAGACACAGACAGACACAGACAGACACACACACACACACACACACACACACACACACACACACACACACACACACACACACAGACACACACACAGACACACAGACACACAGACACACACACACACACAGTGTCAAGCAGTGATCAGACTGATGCACAGTGTCGTAGGAGATCATCCCATTTGAGTCCACACAAAGAGCATTCAGTATTTTATATCTAGTGCGAGTGTTACTGGAGCATCGTAAGATACTGTTTGATGTGTTTGTTAGCGCTCCCTGGGGGTTCCTGCTCAGATTACACGCCCTATAGTGTGTGTGTGTGTGTGTACTCACCTAGTTGTGATTGCAGGGGTTGATTCACAGCTCCTGGCCCCCGTGTGTGTGTGCGCACGCGGGGGATACCTTTTCTTTTGCTATTCCTGGTCAGAATATTCACCCACATTTACATTCACTACCAAGAACATCCCCTCCGCCCCTCCCCACACACATGCTCGCTCTCCTCACCATCTGAAGGTGATTGAGTAATGTAAACAGAGTGAGAGCGAGACGGCAGGAGGCGTACTAAAAGTGCTGCAGGTGGCACCTACCTCTTAAGGTCCATTAGTGGAGGTATTACAAGCCATTTTATGTGTCGCCTCAACACCTCCAACACCCAGGTTCGAATCCCCTCCATCTTACCCCCTCCACAACCCCTGGCATGCCACTCGTGTAGCAAGACCATGTCAGGCAGAGGAAATGCAAAGGTTTACAAAGAGACTTTTATTAAGACGATATCAATGATCAGAAGGCAGAAGAGCCGTGAAGACATGAGAGGGTGGATAGAGGAAAAACTGTTGTGTACGAATGGTATACAATACCGACAAGATGAGATTAAGACA